>JADRCD010230254.1:1285-42090 GCA_019843815.1 Montemys delectorum
CTCCCTCAGCATATCCCGCTGTGTTGACTTTGAGTTAAATTGGATCTGACTTAGACTTGCACCAGGTTCTAAAGGAACAGAAAAAGGTGAACTGCCTGCTGCCCAGCAGGTCCAGACTACAGGTCCACAGTTCCACTCTCATGACACACACAGTCCAAGAAGGAACAGTTGCACCTATCTTGTCAGTTCTCCCTTCGGTGTCTCTCGGGCTTAGTGCTAGTTTGGGTGAATTCTAGCAGAAACGATGAAGCTACTCAGTCTCTCTGGCCAGGTACCTCTTCTGAGGTTATTTTAAAGCATAAGCATATATCATATTTAAGGCTATCAGACATGCAGAAGCAGAGTCTGTCTACATAAGGTGAGATGGCAGATTCAGAACTACTAAGTCAAAATAATGACCAACATGCACAGGGCCCATCAAAGTCCTAAGTTAACGAGTCGAAACATCTCTCAAGTCTTTAATTTGATTATGACTAGAGAATATACGTGGGTTTGCAGACTCTTTGCCTGCATGAGTTCATTTTCCTGCAGTGCTTGTCCCCATTGTGTGTAAGGCAGTTCTCTAAAGCAGGTTGCATGGGTGTTCAGTGCTTCTGATAGCTGGGTATTTGTATCATCATGGTATTTCTCCCTTATATATCTTTTTCTCTGTTTGTTATTGTGAACCTGCTTTCTACCCTCAGAACAACAGCTTAACCTGTCAATTCACTGAGAAACAGGGAAGCCCAAGTAATTCCCACCTGTCTAACAAACAGACTATCAAAGTATATGGCTTTTATTTCCTTTGTATAACCTGATCCTGTAGATTAATAGACTGAGAAGAGTGTAATTTAAGCTGGAAGGGCTTAGTAAAATTTACTTAATTCTGTGAGTTGAGCTGCAAGTGAGCTAAACGCACGTGGTCCTCTGGTGACCGCGCGGTTGAGTTTCCCAGCTGTAACATCTGCTCATTGTGGTGCTAGTGTGGTCGCGAGCTTTGTCTTTCCCACCACGGGATAAATTACACTGTTCTGTAGACGCCAGAAGTTTTGGAGTATATATTACAAGTTTTTAGCTCATTCCACAATATATTGCAGAATGGCATTTTTAAATTTGATATGTTCTTTAAATATATTTGAAATGTTAAATATTTGCAAATCTGTGTTGAAGAACAGATGTTAATAGGCTGGCTAACAGAAGGATAGAAAGGTTCAGCTAGAGACAAATGCTGAGTCAGGACTGCACTGGGTCAGACCGTGAGGGAGGAGCTGAGAATAAATCTAAAGTTCCTGTGGCCACTAGGTGGTCAGAGCAGTAAGCAGACTCAGGCATCCCTTTGACAAGCTCAAATAGCTTGACTAAGGAAACCACTTTGTTGGCTGCCGTGGCAAACTGGAGTTTATTGTTGTGGCGTTAGCACTGTCGCTATTAAAGGCAGGCTGAATTTCTTCATTTGAATGGTTCTCAACCTTCCTAGTGCTGCGGCCCTTTACTAGGGTTCCTCATGTTGCGGTGACCCCCAGCCATCAAGTCTGTTACTACGTCATAACTGTAATGAATCGTAATGCAAATGTCTGATACTTAACCCCCGTGGGGGTTACCATCCACAATGTGAGAACCACTAGAGTAAACCTGTTGTCGACCTGATTTCTCCTTTTCAGTCTTCAAGGTCACATGACTCAGGGCTCCTGTAGCTATTCCTAGGGATTTCTTATCCTTGGAATCTTTGCTTTGGCTGAAAAGAGCTCCTGGCTTGGTCTCCAAGAAGGATGCAATGAGGTCTGAGGCAAACTGTTTTCATCTGCCTTAGTTTTTGTTAAAAATCGGATCTCTCTGGTACCTCTCTTTTCAAGTTGTAACTGTTGACCAGCTTTGCACGGGAACGTTTTATGAGTTTATTTCTATAATTAGTTAACCATAAGAGAACGTTAGAAAAGCCAAATGATTCTTGAAAGGAATCATTTGTCATGTTATCTTTTATTCATGTGTACTATTTATTTTTCACTTATCTAGAGATGTACGTGTATAGCTTTCTTTGTTCATAAATTATAGTTTCTTACAAAATGTTAAGGAAATGGAAAATACTTATCATTTTTGATAGAGTTTATTATCTATACAACCTTGTTTTCAAAGCATACAGGGACAATGAGTTATACTCATTATGATGAAGGGTTTAGGTGGCCATTTAGTCTATTACTAAGAGTTTTTTTAGCCCACAGCAGTGACTACTTATATACTTAGTAGGCTTTAACCATTTTGTGTTTTGTTTAAGGGGAGTAACAATGGATGTAGGCATGACGAAGTTTGAAACCACAACCAAAGTTATTACCTTAATGGATGCTCCAGGCCATAAGGACTTCATTCCAAACATGATCACAGGAGCAGCCCAGGTACCTGCTGCTATTTTAGCTGACTGTGTCTTCAGTCCTTGACACCCATGCAGCTTGCAAGTCTAGGGTTTTAACTCATGAAATGTTTTAAAATGGAAAGTTTTACTTTTGAGTAGTTAGAAAAGATTGGATACATTGTATTTTCAATGCCCTGCTTACTTGTCTAAGCTTCCTGATGGGACAGTTGTGAACACTCAGGTAGGAGTGCGTTTGGTGTTAAAAATGATGGTTCACGAGTGTAGATTTCTTGCCTGTTCCTCCCTCCGCCCCCCCCACCCCACCCCCCCTTACTGCTAAAATGAAGTCTGGCGTGATAACAAACACTTTGAAATAGAACTAAGCTGCAGAGAGTATTTGAGTAAGTAAGAACACAAGAAGAAAGCAGTGTGAGTATCCCACCACGGTGCCTGAAGACCACTTTTGTTGTTGTTTTGGGGTTTTGAGACTGGAACTTGCAGTGAGTTCAGACTGACCTAGAGTTTCTAAGCAGCGAGACACACCATGCGGCCTCAAATTCAGTCTTCATTTTACCTTCACGTGCTGCAAGTGTGGGTGTATGCTACTACCATGCCAAGCTTATGGATGCTAACTGCAGTGTACACGATAAAGTTCTGTAAAGAATGTTCTATGATGTATAGATTCTAGACTTTCTTTATGACCATTTTATCCCCCATTATGTATGATAAGGATTTCATGACAAAAATCCTCTATAAACCAGACAGGACAGAAAACAACCAAAGCTGTCAAACAACTAAAACGGTTTTGTGGACTCGGTATCAAGAGCCCAGAGCATGGAAAGCTGGGAGGGATATATCAGCAGCCCCTGGAGAGACAGAATCAGCAGTCTCCAGCGGTTCATTCAGTCACATTAGCCTGGGTATCTCTGAGATCAGTTATAACTAAGAAGATCGTGTACAGGCAAATGAACGATATCCCTTGGAAATATCCAGACAGGGCATTGGCAGAAGTAATTGATAAAAATGGACTTGGAAAAACATTTGCGAAATTTTGTAAATTATTTCCCCAAGGTGGAAGTAGAATCCCATAAAGAATGGCCAGCCCAAGAATCTGAGGAACCTCAGGCCTTCAGAGACCTGCCCAGCCAGACCTAGCTTTTTCATGTGTTTTGTGATTTGAGTATGAAAGGAGAAATGCGTGAAGCTTGTGTTACCAGGGTCTCTGTTAGTAGCTGCAGCAGATGAACATGTGACCTTTAGTAATTTGTGTCACAGGTTTTCTCACTATAGATAACATACCGATAGTTTTGTAGCATAATTATTTTGTAAGATAAACTCCAAAATGTGGAATTGATAGGAAGTAAGATGTGTATAATTTAGGACTCCTTGTAGTTACTTTGAAAATGCCCTTAGGGAGGTTGTGCCCTCCAGCAACAAGTGTGCACAAGATGTACCTGTGCTGCCTCTGAGAAATCACTGTGTCTCTTAAATCACTTGTGATATCTAAAAGTAGGATCTGGGAATATGTAGTTTTGACTTTTTTTTTTTAAATGGGGGTCGTTAATAAATTTAAACTTTGGCTATTTGCATTCCTTGAAAAAAATCCCTGGATTATATCTTAGCTAATATTCTGTTTTGGGAAAGATGGCACTTGAGAACATTTGCCATCCACTTTAATTTTATTTTCCCTCCTTTAGATAGGCATTTTACTTTTTATGTCGTCAACTACAGGCTTCCTTATTATGCTTATTTATTTTTGTGTATAGCAGTGTGGCTGTGTTTGAGCCACAACACTCATATGGGACAGCTCAGGGAAGTCAGTTCTCTCCTGCCACCATGTGGGTCCAGGAAACTGAGTTCATCTAGTCAGGGTGTGCAGGAAGGAGCCTTACCTGCTGGGCCATCTTGTTGACCCATCTTCCTGTTCTTTATGTCACTGCTGTTGGTTAGTGTCACAGAGGTATATATCCATTATTGAAATGTATAACGCACGTACTCTGTCTGGTGTGTGGCCTGACTTAAATCTGACCACACAGTGAATTGAGTGAAGCTGTCCTTTGCATGAACGAGGCGTGGCTTCACTTCTAGCTCTGTTTCTCTCTTCTTCCTCAGGCGGACGTTGCTGTGTTGGTCGTTGATGCCAGCAGAGGAGAGTTTGAAGCTGGATTTGAGACAGGAGGGCAGACCCGGGAGCACGGCCTCTTGGTCCGATCTCTGGGAGTGACACAGCTTGCTGTGGCTGTCAATAAAATGGATCAGGTAGCTGAAGGGCTAAATGTTGATAACGATGGTATTCTGTGGGCAGGAGAGACGGCTCAGGGGACCTGGGTTTGTTTGTCAGCACACACACACACTGGCTCACAACCATCTGGAACTCCAGTTGCAGAGATCCCACACTGTCTTCTGGCGTCTGCAAGCACCAGAGACTCATGTGGTGCACAAACATACATGAGGCAAAATAGTCATGCACACAAAATAAACAAAGTAAATCACTTTAAAATAAAGTCTGTTCAGCCCATATAGAGGCCCACAGGTGGAACTACTGTATATTTTGTTAGTCTAGTTTCTATATCAAGAAAAATAAATTTGTTATCTTCTAATTAACTGAACATGATAATAGTAATTTTTAAGCAAGAATAACTTATTTTGAAAATGACTTTTTAGAACTTAAAACTTCTCAATTATAAAATAATATGTACCACTGTAATAATATGTACAAAGTAATATGTACCGCCATTTCATTGTACCTCCACCAGTTTTCTTTTTATAGAAATGACTTGCTTTTGTTTTTGTCTCTGTCACAGCCGTTGGCTTATGTTGTAAGAGTCTTACCTTTCTAAAAAGTTGACAGTACTCTTCTGCATGTTCCCTGGGGTAGAGAAATTTTAATGGCTTTTTATTAGGCTATGTTACTAATTTAATGTATTCAAACAATCTAACTTTACAGATTTCTAGGATTTGTTTTGTGGGGGGGGGATGCATAGGTACATATTTTGAAATGGTTTGAAATCTTTGGGCCTCAGGCCACGTATATGCCTTTGTGAACTGTGTTGGTTACTCACTCTTGGTCTATGTGCTGCATTTATGACCCAAAACTGGCAATCAGCTATTATGGGAAAATCATTTTGAATTTATACACAGACACAATTTGTTAACTTTATTGTTTCATGAATAGTAATAATATTTAAGTATATTTTCCTGGAAGTTCTTTGTATAGTTTACTCTTTATCCTTTGGTCATATACAGATATGTTTTGTGCTTATTTTTATTTTAAATATCTTCTTCGCCCTAGCATCTGATAAATATTCACCAATATTCCCTGTTAGCTCTTTTATAGTTTATTATTACATGTAGCTTTAATTTTCCTCTAGCATTTTTTCATGAAAAATTTCAAATGGAGAGAAAATAGGAAAACTTGGTAAATATACTGGAGCCATTGCCTAAGACTGTGTGTAGACTTTGTTACCCACACATTTCCCCTCTTTTACCATGTGCATCTGCACATATGTATAGACAGTGCTGTACATAAACCTAGCTGCCCGTTAGCTAGAGCCCGTATTACATATTTGGTTACTGTGATTGGCTAAGGCAGGGGTCAGTGCTCTTACTGTAATCTAATGTTTGATCAAAGCACGATGTAACAAATTACTCTCTCCTCTCTTGAAGAGGAGAGTTTGAAGTCACTTTTAGCATAACTAGTAGACTATTAGAGATTCTTTGTTGGCTTCCTGTTCTAAGAGCAGATCATATTACGTCACATTAGTGGTAAGGTTTTTGTTTTTGTTTTTGTTTTTTTTTTTTTGCTGAGTTTTAATTTATATTTGATATAATTTTGGGTATGTACGTTTTACTAAGGAAATTCTGATTTTTTTTTGTTTGTTTGTTTTGTTTTGTTTTTTGGGTTTCTCTGTATAGCCCTGGCTATCCTGGGACTCTCTCTGTAGACCAGGCTGGCCTCGAACTCAGAAATCCGCCTGCCTCTGCCTCCCAAGTGCTGGGATTAAAGGTGTGTGCCACCACTGCCCTGCTGGAAATTCTGATTTTATGTGTAATATTCTCAAGTATAACTTTGTGTATAAATTGGATCTTTATCAGGTAAATTGGCAACAAGAAAGATTTCAAGAGATTACTGGAAAACTTGGACACTTTCTCAAGCAAGCAGGTTTTAAGGTATGATAATTTTAAGTGAAATTAGTTTGTTTTTTTCTCTATATCATTTTACTTAGAGAAGAACAAAGCTAATATATTAAAATTTCTTTTTGGTTGCAATTTTTAAAGTTACAACATACTTATATCATGTCCTCATTGTCTGTTCTCCCCAGCTCCTTGTAACCACTCCTCTTGCTCACTCTCACATTTGTGTCCTCTTTTTCTTGAACTGCTGTTATTTTGATAAGTGTGTCCATAGATATGTGAGCCCAGCCTGTGAGCCCCTTTAGTGTAGGATCTCCGGGCCTACCATTTTGGTATCGGTTAATCACCTAGGAGGCTTGCCCTTGAGGAAGAGCAGTCCTCCCCCCAGGAGGCCTCAGCTGCATGCTCTTGTCTAGGGTAGCCCTTGACAATCTTGCAGCAGACTTCCTGGTCCTCAGGCACTTTTTTATTTTTTATTGTATTTTTTATTCATGTAATTTTCTTTATTGTTTTTTCTTTTAAAAAACCCTTTTGATTCTTTGTGAATTTCACATCTTACACCCCAATCCCACTCATCTCTCCATCTCTTCATATATGCCCCCCGCCCCTGCAACCTGCCCCCGAAACAAAATAATAAATAAAAATAAAAAACAAACAAACAAACAAGAACCTAAGTAAGAACAAACAAAAAATGTTATCATGGAAGCTGTGGTGTGTCAGTGTGTCCCACGGTGCACCCCTTTGGCCACACACTTACTTGCAAATGTTGATTGCAGTGAGTCATTGGCCTGGTTCCAGGCCTCTGGTTTCTGCTACTGTATCAATACTGGGTCCTCATAGGGACTCCAAGTGTCATGGGGATCCTGCAGCTTTGGCTCTGTAGGACCGGCCCCATCACACACTCTAGTAGTTCATATATGGATGCAGTAGATGTTGGTGTGGGCCAGCTTAAAGCCTTGAATCTCTGCTTGGGTGGCTGCTAGAGTTGGTCAGCATCGCCTTGGCATTCTCATCCAGTGCTGCAGCCAGCAAGGGGCAGGGCCAGCTCTGCTGCTCTTATGCCTGTGGGGCTGGCTCCCCTACACACATGCATCCAGGGCCAGTCTACTGTGCTGCCTAGGTGAGGTGTGGGCTCTCCAGAGGGCAGGAGCTGCCAAGGGGACAGGGCCAGCTCTCCTGTTGTCATGACCCGAGTGGGGAGGATTGGCCATATGTCCCACCCGTCGCAGGTAACTCTGACTTAAAGTCTTTGTACCCCTCTTCCATCATGTCCCTTCAGACTTAGGTGTCGGAACTCTTTTGTAGGTGGGTCTTTTGGAGGTAGGCAACCCTAATTGACTGTTCTCTACACTTGGGTCAATTGTGATTTTTGTCCTGGGCTCTATTTGCATCACTGAGAAGCTTCTGGGATGATGCTGAGAAACTACACCGAGCTCTAAGTCAAAGCATAAATATTTACAATGCTCCTAGGAAGTAGACTGATTAATGAGTGGCACTGTGATTCCACCAGCGATGGTTGTTGGATGGATAGTTTTCTAGTGCAAGACATGGCTTTCCTCTGGTTGCGCTGGCTGCGTGAGGCTGTGCCGCTGGTCCCCCCCCCCCCCCCCCCCGGCTGCTGTTGCACCTTTGGGCTCTTGCCCTGCTGCTCCTTGCTGTGGGTCAGAGGTGTCTGACCTGGGTAGGACGGTTGTTGATGGCTTCCTCAGAGAAGGGGCTTTCAGGACAGCTCAGCTCAGTCCCACTTAGCCCTGTGTTTAAAGTGGGCGGCGTCTTCAGCAGTAGGGTCTTACTTGCAGCTTCTGGAAGACAGCCAAGGGTGGCAGAAGTGCCGGTATTGTTTTGGGAATTTCTTGGACTTTCCCTCACCGGGAATTTGAGCGGAGACTTCTTATATCTGGTAGTGGAGTTTTTGTTAGACAGCCTGTGTCTCTTGAGGTAGTGTTATCACTCCAGGTGGCATAACTTTATTGAAACTACATGTATATACATGTACTTACATGTATTACACGTGATTTTAGAGAAACATAAAATACTGTGACTCCTTACATCTCGTGTAGAAGGCCTTAGTGCTCTTTACCCCTTGTCCTTCCTTTCCTTCTCTCACGGTATGAGTTTGCTCAGTATATTTAATTCCATTTTTCTTTTTATTTCCTCCCGGCATGTGTATAGACCTGACTTTTAAAATTTACATATATTGAGTATTTGACCTGGGTTTTATGCAAATAAGAAATTTCTCTACCACTTTAGGTGGTTAAGTTAAAGAAAGTCATGGAAGAATGTTAGTAGAGAAGAATTTATCCTGCAAAGAATCTGCAGTATGCCTCCATCAGCAAGTGATTTGTTTTAATGGTTTCAAGGAAATTTCCACATTCTCCCAAAAATAAAAAGATATTGGTCCAGATAACATCAGGCCTAGTAGCTGCCCTGCCTGAGTCCTGCTCTTTTGAAAAGTCTGTCGTTCATTTTGCAGACTTGCTGAGTCTTTGCAGCGTCTGCTTACATTTTCGTGACCAAGTCTGTCCTCTTGTCTGCTCACAGGAGAGTGATGTCGCGTTTGTCCCGACGAGTGGTCTGAGTGGTGAGAATTTAACCACAAGGTCACAGTCCAGTGACCTCACGAAGTGGTACAAAGGGCTATGCTTATTGGAGCAGATTGGTATGTATGCTGTGGCCACTCTCTGTTAATGTGCTATAGACCTAAAATTTGTTATCTAGAGTTCTTCATGAGTGACAGAATGTATATGAAACAGCATAGGATTTGTAATCATAGAAACTAGGTTTTCAGTTTTAAAATCATGTGGACTATTTAAAGTAATAATCAGTGTTTTGAAGACACATTAATGAATTTAGAACTTGCCCTATCTGTCTTATTGACTAGTTGAAATTAAATGAAGCAATGTGGGAAATATGGTTTATAAATGTAAAGTGCATGAATGGTTGTCATTTATTGTTAGTATGTACAAAATAAATTCTTTTTTTAGAAGAAGATAGAGTAGTGGGCATAGTGGAGATAGGAAAAAAAGGTTCTTTTTGGGTTTGAGGGTGCTAGGAATGAATACCAGGTCCTGGCCGCGCTGTGCCCATGACCTGCTGAGCAGTGTTCACAGCCCATAACTAACCCTTGCTTTTGGCTGTGTCTTCCCACCAGATTCCTTCAAGCCCCCTCAGCGCTCCATCGACAAACCTTTTAGATTATGTGTGTCTGATGTCTTCAAAGGTGAGTGCTGCTCTGCACGCGCCTCTCTGTTTCCTCAGACTGTTGCATTGTTACATTATATATGGTTCATTCTCTCTGCGTGAATGTAAGGATGAGCAGCAGGCACTTTAAATCACACGGCCCAGTCCTAGGCTCCTGAACACCCTTCAGTTTACAACCACTTCCCACTTTATATTCACCTGTGGAGCAAATCGCCCTAAGCTTCATCTTTCTGACCTTAAACAAATTGGATAATTCACCATTTCTTTTTGTTTTTTTTTTTAAGATTTATTTTATTTATTTTATGTGTATGAGTACACTGTAGCTGTACAGATGGTCATGAGCCATCATGTGTGTGGCTGCTGGGAATTGAACTTGGGACCTCTACCGGCCCCGCTTGCTCCGGCGTAATACACTGTAGCTATCCTCAGACGGGCCAGAAGAGGGCGTCAGATCTCCTTAAAGATGGTTGTGAGCCACTATGTGGTTGCTGGGATCCGAACTCAGGACCTTTGGAAGAGCAGTCAGTGCTCTTACCCACTGAACCATCTCACCAGCCCCAATTCAGCATTTCTTAACATCCAGAGTAACAGGCTGGCAAGATGGCTCACTGTGTAAAGGCACTTGCCACCAAGCCTTAACAGCCTGAGTTTGATCTCTAGTCCCAAATGGCAGAAGGAGAGAATCAACCCCAAAGGTTTTCTTGTGGTATTCACACATGTGCACTCTGGTGAGTGACTGCACACAGAGAAACTAAATAACTGTATTCTTAAAAGTAATGAAATATATATGTATATGTACATACATGCACACACACACACACACCTTTTGAGAGCATGATTGGCACTATGTTTACCTGTGTTTCTGTGCCCTTCCTATCCTTGCCCATTTCCACCCGTCTGTCCCTGTCAGTCTGGGTAGGACAAGGTGCCACATAGACTAGAGTGGGAAGTGTAATGTGAACATCAGAGCCATTAACTTGGATAAAAGACTAGAGACTAAGAGGCCGGGAAGCCCTGTACCTGAGGGCTGAGGAAGACAGAGGAACCTACTGTGATGGGGAAGGTGTTGTACTCAATACCTGAGGATGTGTCTAACTTAAAACTGTGTAGAAGGCCCTATGCAGAAACCATGGAAGGGCCTAGGGTAAAAGATAAAAACTAAAGTATGTTGATACCTTGGAATGATTGATGCTATAAAGTGTCAGTTGTGTCCTAAGTGTCCGTTATCTCAGAGAAGATAGGGAGTGCAGTGTAAGACTGTGCAGTCTTCCACTGATGGCCGCTGCAGTCCCCACCCAGGCACCCACTGCACTCATCGTTACTCTGTGTTACAGTGGTTTCTTGGCCATCTATATCATGAGACCTTGAGGGCTAGCAGTCTTTGGTATTTGTAGACTCTAGTCCAGTGCCTGGCACAAAATACATTTAATACAGAGTAGGAAATGATTGTGAGTGGGAAAGGAGGTGACAACTTTGAAATACGTCACGATGGTCCTGGCTTCCAGAGCAGAGGAGGTCCAGGGTAACGCAGTGCTTCAAGCAGTTGGTGTCTTTAACTGGGGTTCTGATCTCCTGCTCTCTCTCTCTCTCTCTCTCTCTCTCTCTCGGCAGCTTCCTGCTCCTTCCCTCAGCTGTCCTGCGGAGGTGACACACTATGGCTTTGACTCCTGCTCTCCTTATATTTGCATTCTTTTGATGGTGGTGGTTGTCATATCCATCGTGACACTTTCCTCCCTGGTTTTCTGTGACCCACTTTCTCCTGCCACCTCATTTTTGTGTTCTTCCCCTGGGTGTGTGGGCTTCATTTTCAGGTTCTCATGCCTCATTTCTCTCGCTCTGCCTGCTTTTTGTGTACTACTGTCTGTAAGTTCCCCTACTGCTCACGTCATGACGTTTCCCAAATGGCCTCTGCCTCAGAATAGTTGGCTGTAGGGTGGCCATATCTCCTTAGTTCTCTGTCTCCCGCCATCCTTCCCTCGCTCAGAGCCTTGCATGTGTCGGCCAGTGACCTGTACCCAGTGTGCGGCTCTGGCGTCTTGGGTGCACAGTGCTTGTTTTAAGTCATACTTGTGGCCGTGGAGTGCACTTGCTTTTGTCTGTCTCTTCACTGGCCCATGTTTCCTACAGTAAACAACGGTTTCCTTCTCTTACCCCTGAGCTGACAGAGTTCCTGGTCTTCACTAGTCAGGAAACATCTAGAAAGGAATGAACCTTCAGTTTTTGTAATCTGAATAATTTTATTTGCAAGGAAAACTGGAATGTGTGGGTGCTATATTGAGTAGAGGTATTAAAACGTCTGATCTGACCATTGTTTGGTGTACATTTGACTCCTGGCTTTTCATAACTATATGGAAACTTCATAGTATTAACTACCAGATAACATTACTGTGTGTTTCAAATGATGTTGGTATGTTTTACAGATCAAGGATCTGGCTTTTGTGTGACTGGTAAAATTGAAGCTGGTTATATCCAGACTGGTGACCGACTGTTAGCCATGCCACCCAATGAAACCTGTACTGCTAAAGGTATTGACCCGTCTGCAGCATGCTTTTGCTAACAGGTCTTGAGACAGCAGATTTCTTCTTCAGTAGTTTAGTTATAACTCTAGAGTAAATATCCTCTTACTGAAATTGTAACTAACTGTCAAAATGATACTAACTGCTGAATGCTAAAATGTAAAAACATTAAACTATTGTTTTCCTGTTGTGGCATAGGTCTATGTGTACATGTAACATTCTAAGCCTGGCAACATTCTCTTTTGGGCACTGAGTCATAAAATCTGGTGTAAGACGGAACCAGCCATATACATACCAGACAGATTCTTATAAAATTTATAATTTGAAGAAGAAATTAAGGAATCCAACCCAATAATAGCTAGTCAATAGCAGGCAGCTTGTCACCATAGAATCTGTATTTCAGAATCAGTTAACAGCTTCGATGATGTTTATGCCTATACGTGATACCTTTGATTGCCTGTGTGTGTGCGTGTGTGTGTGTGTGTGTGTGTGTGTGTTTATATTTAAGGTAAATATAGGAAGACCTAAGTGAGAGGCTCCCTATTGAAGCTGGTTTAAGCTCTTCCTCCACTGGATTTCCAGAGGCACACTGATGATGGTTGATAACTATTCCCACCTTAGATTTAGCCTTTCCTATGTATAGGCTCTTGTCTAAATTTGACTTAAAAAGTTCTCAGTTCTACTTAGCCTTAATCTGACTTCTTGCTAATTCTGTGACTTCAGAGTAAAGTGGAAGATGTTTTATGATAGAATAATAATATTTCTAACAAGTATAAGCTGAAGTATAAGCTATTAGAAATGCTAACATTTTACTACACTCCTCTACTGCTCTTAATTTAGTTTGTTTTCATAGTTTTTCTGGCAGGTTTATACATTTGAATGTACTTTTTAAAGTTTCCGTTCTAAGACTTTCCTGCCACTGTTTGTTCTTCTCTTCCTAGCTCCACTTAGGTGGTGGACACTGAATCTAAGTACCTGTTAGGTAGAAATACCAATGAGCCACATCCCCAGTTCTTGGTATTTGGATTTACAGTCTTGCCATATATCTTGGGGTGGCTCTGAACTCAATCTGTAGCCCAGGCTGGCCGAGATTCATGTATGAGCCTCCATAGGCATCTTAAGAAATTAGTAATATGCTCAAGCTGTATTTGAAGATAATATGGTAATGGAAAGAAATTCTGTTTCCATTGACCCCTTTCTTCTTGTCTGACAGAGACCATGGTGTTTCTATTTAGATGAAGAATAATATGTATTTTTAAAAGACCACTTTCTCTTGCCCTGTTGTTTGCAAGTGCAGCTCTGTGCTTCTGTTTTTAAAGTGATGAAGACCCAAGACCCTGGGTGCAGAGGCAGCTCAGCCAGTCAAGTGCTGCCATGCCAGCAGGAAGAGCTCAGCTCAGTCCCTAGAACCCACATGGCAACAGTTGGCATGGGTGCTTGTAATCCTATAACTGGAGAAGCAGGCAGGCAGCTTCTGGACTTTGCCAGCAGCCAAAATGGCAAAGTCCTGCCTCAGAACAAGCAACAGAGCAGAGTGAGATGGTTGGTGCCTGAGCACCTGTACCTGAGGCTGACTTCTGTCCTCGCATGCATGTGCTCACCTGTATGTGTGTGTGCATGGATGTACACACACACACACACACACACACACACACACACACACACACAGAGAGAGAGAGAGAAACTGAAGCACTTAGAAATACTAATTGCTGTCTATGATAATAAGCTTTTTTAAGAATAAGATTTTTAAAAAACTAAACAATCAGCAGCTGTTAATGGAGAACATGGTACTAAATTGCCATTTTGGAAATTTTAGCTCTTACTACTGAGTGCCTTTGGTAACCTCTGAAAGCCCCGCGCTCCTTACTGCTGTGCTGTCTTCTCCAGATGGAGACTGAGCATTTCCTTTTACTGGCACTTGTTCAGAGAAGCCCCTGCTCTGAGGGGCTGGCCTGGGGCTCCCAGCGGTCCCAGCCCATGGCTCTGACCCCTGCTCTGAGGGGCTCGCCTGGGGCTCCTAGCGGTCTCAGCCTATGGCTCTGACCACTGTTTTTACTAGATTCACCTTGCCAATCTGTGTGCTCTTTGTCTGAATACGTGACGTACATGTAGGATGTAACACACAAGTGGAATCTTGATGGCCATCAAATAGCAACTCCAAGTCACTCTTTTACTTTAGTGACATCAGACTTTAGTGGCTCGTCCTCAACCCCAGCATTGGAGAAGCCAGGCCAGGAGGACTGTTGTTACTTCTTGGACATCGTGGCTTTTATGATGGCTCACCTGGGATGTCTGATAAAACTTGACACTCAAGTGTCTGGAGTGTTCGAAGAAAAACAGAAGCCCCTTTTGTCATGACTGACCAAGGAGAAAGGCCTGCAGAGAGTGGATATTGAACAGGAAGATACTTGAGAGAAAATCCAAGATCACTGCTTTAGGAAATTTGTCAGTATAAAAGAAAAGCCCTTAAAAAAGATTGCCCAAAGACAATTTTTGCTTTATTAAATTAACTACCTCGTAGTTTTCACATCCTTCTTTCCCAGTAAATACAGATATGATCATTTTCAGTTACATTTAAAAATTAAATTTAACAAGTTGATGTTTGACTAACATTTAAATTAGTCAATTTTATATTTAAATAACTAGATTTTTTTTTTAAAGCTAAGAATATTGTTTTAAAAGAACATGTCATATGAAGGGGAAAGTATAGTTTTATAAGGAAATGAGAAGATTATGATTTATTAAAAACCATGTCAGTCCAGAGCAGTCCTCCTATGGCTGGTCTGCACACCATCTTCATCACAAGCCCAACATCCAGGGAAAGGTGATTTAACCCATAAATATTACCCATCACATGAAGCCATGTGAAGTTCATTTCAAAGCCATGTAATAGGGAAGCTAAACACTGCCATGAGGAGCTGTTCTTTGGGACTGTTTTGGAATAAGTAGGTATATCGGTTTATGGGGTTAGAGATGTGGTCATGTCCCACACTCTTCTTAAATTTCCTTAATTCTCCCTCCTGTAGTAAGTGGTGGTATGCAGACTCTGGGAAGAAGGCATCTTTGAGCAAGAATAGTTAAGGGCTTGCTGAGTGGGCCCTCAGACTCTGACTGAACATGGGAGCTCCACAGCCCCCACCAACCTCCAAGAACGCACTTCAGTTAGGTCATTCTCTAACTGAAAACAGCTTGTCCATTATGAGGGTACACTTCTAGGATCCCAGAACCTGGGGCTTCAAGGCCAGCCTAGACTATGCTTTAGGTGGAAGGATGGAAGGAAGGGCAGGAAGGCTCAAGGGAATAAACTACTGCCATCACCTTTGCCAGTCCTGTCTTTATGCCATTAGGAATAATTTAATAAATTAATTATTTGGACAATATGCTTTAATTGCCTGTGCCTGTTAATAGCAGTGTTTAAACGAAGCCTGCTGAGAGACAGACTTTATTGTGTAAATGAGTTTAAAATATTGATTAAATGGGAAACACCCGGCCTCCTGTGGGCATCTGCCATTGTGTTTAAGGAGGAGCTATAGAACCACACTGGGTTCCACTTCTCACTGCTGACCCATAGAGAGGAAGCTCTCTGGAAGTTAAGGCTCTGCAGAGATGTTTCATGTAGGCTTTGGGTTTTACTCTCATTTCCAGGAATCACTCTGCATGATGAACCTGTCGATTGGGCAGCAGCAGGCGATCACGTTAGTCTTACTTTGGTTGGGATGGACATCATCAAAATCAAGTGAGTAAGGAAGCAGGGTTAAACGTCTTTGTATCAGAGTGCATGAGTCTGCAGTCCAGGGGTTCAGTGTTAGCCAGAGTTTTATAAATCCCATCTAAAGTGGAATTAATTCGTGTTGGCACACAGACTTTTTTTGTGCTGTGGATGAAAGCTGTAGTGCATGAAGCTGTAGCTGGGGCAGAGGGTCCTTAGAGAACAGTCTTTTAGTTTTTTCCAGAGACAGGGTTTCTCTGTGTAGCCCTGGCTGTCCTGGAACTCACTCTGAGGCTGGCCTTGAACTCAGAAATCTTCCTGTCTCTGCCTCCCAAGTGCTGGGATTAAAGGCATGTGCCAACACTGCCCGGCTTTTTTTTTTTTTTTTAAAGATTTATTTATTTATTATATGTGAATACACTGTTGCTCTCTTCAGACACCCTAGAAGAGGGAGTCAGATCTCATAACGGATGGTTGTGAGCCACCATGTGGTTTCTGGGATTTGAACTCAGGACCTTCAGAAGAGCAGTCAGGGCTCTTAACCGCTGAGCTATCTCTCCAGCTCTATGACGTTGAGAACATTCTTTTTTGGCTTTTTTGTTTGTTTTTTCAAGACAGGGTTTCTCTGTGTAGCCCTAGCTATCCTGAACTCACTCTGTAGACCAGGCTGGCCTCGAACTCAGAAATCTACCTGCCTCTGCCTCCCAAGTGCTAGGATTAAAGGCGTGCGCCACCACTGCCCAGCTGAGAACATTTTTATTTGCTTAATTGTTGTACTTCCTTTACAGGTGGACTTTTCATGTCCATTCATTCATCTCTCTCGCTCTCTTCCTCTCTCTCTCTCTATGTTGATATAGTGTCGGCTGCATATTTTGTGGTCCCAAAGAACCCATTAAAGCTTGCACTCGCTTCAGAGCCCGGATCCTCATCTTCAATATTGAAGTTCCTATCACTAAAGGGTTTCCTGTAAGTTTCCAGTGCTTTGTCCTTGCTTCTATGAACTTGGTGAAGTCCTAACTCACCCTGAAACATGCTGCTTGTTTCACAGGAATGTTTTTGCTAATTCAGGAAAATAGGTTAGGATTTGAAAGTAATTTTTTGGTTTCTTATTTTGATTCTTTTATATATACATACATATGTATGTGTATATATATATATGCTATTCTCTATATTTTATATATAGTATATATCATATATAGTGTAATTCTATAGATATATTCTATACATCTATCTGTATATTATTGTTTATATCTATTCTATTTATTTTCTGTGTGTGAGTGCTTGTCCTCATGTATGTTGGTATACCATGTGTGTGCCTACAGAGGCAAGAAAGGCATGAGGTCCCCTAGCACTGGAATTACAGGCAGTTGTAGGAATCAAATGCTGTTAATGAAATATTTATTCTAGCTAGCCCATATATTCTAGCTAGCATTTTATTTACAAACTGTGAGCCTAGATTGGGCAGGTACTGTGCTGTTCTCACTTATATCCAGACCATAGTCCCTTGCTACCTTCTGTGTGAGTCTCACCTGGACTGCTTTTGCTCCATCAGCCTGTCCTCAGGATGCACTTCTCCTGACCATACGCTCCTGGTCCATCAGCCTCTTGTGGCCTCCTCCCCTCTCCATCTTCTCTCTCCTTTTTCCCTGTGGTCTCTCTCAAGACCCCTCACTTGATTCTCAGGTCCTGCATTTCTGTCTCTGCCCAATCACAGGCCTTTTATCAATCAGTTGCTTTAAATTGGGGAGCAAGTTTTACACAACAAAGACCAGTGTACACGAGAGGACTGGTCTGGGTGGCAGCCAGATTTGGGGTTCAGGATTTAGCATTTGTATACATAGCAACAGGCCAACTCCTAATAGCGCCCAGGTCCTCTGAGAGGCACTGCTCCAGCCATAATTCAGTTCTAGAGTTTGAGAAATTTTTCAAGAGAAGGCATTTTTCATAATAAGTTGATTCAAACTGCTGGTAATAGAGTTTTTATGGGGGGATGATAGACTTTTTACTGAATAGTAAGGCTTACTAGTATTTTTTAATTTGGTGCTTCTGTTTTGTTTAATATATTTTCAGTATTTTTGATTATGAAAGTGATTAGCTTTAAAGGTTAGAAAGCTACAGAAATACATAAAATAAGAATATTCTGTGATTGCATAAACTGTAGATACCTTCTGGTAGTATGTAGATAGCCTGTTTCATGCTCACGTGCTGTCTACCCAGCATGAGTGTGTTGCATGTAGTTTTACTCTACTGTCTTTGCTCCTGGACCAGCCTTGCTACCAGCCCCCTCTCAGCTTCCCTTTAATCCTCGGATAAAACACACACACACACACACACACACACACACACACACACACACACACGTTTGTTCCTTTTCAACTTGTCTTAGGACACAGTTGCTGGGCGTTAACTATCTCCTGCCCAGAAAAGCATGCCCCTAGTAAAATTTTTATCTCCTTGCCTCCATGCCTCCTACCTTCCCTAAACTTCCTGTCCCACCTTGCCCTTCCTGGGGCCCAAAAGGCCCTCCTGTACCTTCCTCCAAGCATTTGTCCCCCAGCCTTCTTTATTGACAGATCAAGAACCAATTGGGAAACAGGACCTTAGCATCAGCACCACCCCCTTCATGAGATTTCAGGTGTGCCTGGAGCTCTGTCCACATCGGTGAGCTCCAGCTGTGCTAAAGCCGCTCATTCAGACACCGCATGAGGTGACTGCACTCTGTGGGCTTTCTCTGTGGGATGAGCAATTTTTTATAGTGTTTCTTATCCTAGAAAGATGTTACTTGTGGGTTTCTATGTCGTGTGTAGTTTTCTTCTCATGGACTTAAGACCACACTCTCATGCAGTTCTCTGCATTTGTAACTTAAGAGTCAGGCAATTCCTTCCCCATCAGATCAGCATGCAGATGCTCCGTGACAGCAGAGAGTGAGTGCATCTCAGTGAGTTTAAGTACTCAGCCTTGATGGTTAAAGTTCCCGTCACCACACAGAGTCCTTGTTTTTCAGAAAAGCCGTTACTTACATAAGTATGCACTATTATTAGTGTTAAACTGACACCTTATTCCAATCTAGGAAGATGTGCAGCCCGCATTTACTAATTATACAGATTTTTATGTTTTATTTCGATCTTGAGCCTGGGAACTCTTTCAAGAGAAGTAGTGAAGCAGAAGTAGGAATTGATCTTTCAACTTGCTAAAGCTTTGATGGTGTTTGAGGAACCAGGAAGAAAATTAGATAGGACACTTAGATTCACCTTATGTATGACTCTTATTTCTGTATAGATGTACTCATGTTTATTAAACATTTAAATACTTTCATAAGCATATTGTATTTTTATTCACTTTTTAAAAAGTGTTTCACAAAAGAGTTGTTATAATTGAATATTTCATTGTTAACCATGTAGGACTCCTGTATCAATGAGCAAGTAGGTCGCAGTTAATTGCTTTTGAGTGAGTGAAGCAGGTTCCTGGGAAGCAGGGCTGTGGAGGTGCGTTCACTCACAGAGTGATGAGTGCTTGCCAGTGGGCGGAGTAACACTGTCTTCCTGCCAATAGTTCCTTAAAAACTAGCATCGGCTGAAGCTGTTGAGCTGTTCTAAGAGACTACAGCAGTGCTTCTCACCTCCTTAGTGCTGGGGCCTTAATACAGTTCCTCGGGCTGGGGCGAGCCTCACCATAGAATTATTTTTGTTGCTACTTCACAACTGTAATTTTGCTGCTGTCATGAATTATAATGTAAATATCTGATATACAGGAAATCTGATATGGGAACCCGGTCAAAGGGTCGTTCCATACTGAGAACCAGTGCTGTTCAGCTTATGAGGATAAAATTGGAATGGGAAAAGTAGTCTTATCTACTTGCTGTGGTAGAAGGAAATTAAGATAATCCTTCTTAAATAATTAAAAGTTTTTTAGTTAGCACTTAATTCTGCAATGATATGTACACAGACATGTGCAAATTTCCCTTAGTTGTTATGGTGAGCTATATATACACTTTATAGAGGAAATTATAAAATATATTAAACTTAATTTACATTTTATTTTTGTAGTTACTGTATCTAAGAAAATTTGCATTGCTAAGAACATGATTCAGTGTGCTCTGTATTATAACCATTGCAGCTGTTCATCTCAATGTTAGCCCCAGACTAGAGTCTTGCAGCGCGTGTTCTGAGGATAACTTAAGAGGATATTCTAGTTAGCAAGTGTCTTCTCAGCTCAGTGCCTGCAGTGTGATTAATATTCTTAATTTTGAAGAAATCCAATTTCTTTTCTTATCTGTGCATTTGGTGGCAAGTCCATGAGCTCAGGGTCTACACACAGCTCACAAAGTCTTTGCCTGGGTTTTCTTTGAGAGCTTTGTGGTTTGTCTTGTACGTTAGGCCCCTGATCAATTTGTAGTTGGTCATGTGGTGCTGGCAGAGCCTCATTGCCATTCAGTCCTTTACATTTGCTCATCCAGTTTCCTAGCAACATCTGTTTAAAAAAAACCCACTTGTTCTTTTCCCCAGTGAGCAGTGTTGGCACCTTTGTTGAATGTCAGATGGCCACATAGTCGCTGATTTTTTTAAAAGGCTATTTAAGGAAGATTATCTATTAGTTACCTAACATTAAAGCTTAATAAAACACTAGATGATTTGGTTCTCACCAGCACCAGTGAAGCAAAGGTCAGCCCCTGACGCCCTTAGGCCAGTGTCTTTCAGAACTCAGAAATGCTAAGAATTTTACCAGAACATGGAATGCACACATGCTGTTTAAAACTCTTCACAGGAAGAGGCAACACCAGGCAACACCCAGCACCACGTCTGAAACATACTGCTTCTCTTGTAACTTGTTAATGTCAGGAACACGTGAAAGACAACAGACTTCATTGCTTGAATAGGCTTACAGCAGCTTTAGGAGAAGTACTCTGGGTTTTCAGATTTAGGGAGTTTGAGAATTGTGAGGAGAGATTCTGCACCCGTGTTGGCATTGTCCATATGTAGAGATGAAGTAAACTCTTGTTCGCTTGTCACCAGGTGACTAGGAACGGTCAGGCCAGGACCCAGTCTATCGTCACTTTCACTGTGAGACATGATACACTTTCCAGTCACCACAGTGCTGGAGATGGTTCTACATCATGAATGAGTTTGATTTATATATGATATTAAGACATCAAGATGATATACAGTAAAATCTCGTTTTCAAATAGGCGTCTCACTTATATCCAACAGATTTTTTGCTATAGCTAATACATGATGCTGTAGAGAGAGAGAACAAAAAATGAAACCTAAGCCCGTCCGTTCACAGCCCTTTGGTTAGTCTTGGTGTTATTCTAGGATCTACATACGGCTCAGTAAATGGTGGGAAGGTCTCAGTGAGGTTACTGAGGGTCGCGTGCATCTGTTCTCTGGCATTTGGGAGGCCATGAAGACGTAGTCATGTGTGAGGTTCGTAGGGAACCTTTGGTCCTGAAGAGATGTCTCTTAGATTCTTAGTCTTATGTTTATCTCAGTGTAACACTTTAAGATCTGCAGCCATTGAATACTTGGACTTGGTCCTCTCTGCAGCACATGGCTGCCAGCTGGCTGCTCGGGAACTGTTTTCTTTGGAGTCTTTGTACTTCACCTCATTAAGGACCACTGAAAAAGAAAATCGGTAACTTTTTGGAGTACTAGAGTTTCAGTTTGCCATTATTGCTTTTGATACGACTTACAGAAGGTTCCCAAAGTCTAGGCTTGCACATCCACAGCCCCCTGCACAATCTTTATTTCCTTTATTCACTCTTCTTCCAGGATGGGGATAGGACCCAATAACAAACAAGTGTGTGATGTGCAAGCCCTCTGCTACGCAGCTGCGTCCCTCGATGGCTTCTCTTTCCCATAAGTGCAAACTATTGTGGTTAGGCAATTCCACATACAACATATCTGTATGGCCCAAATGATGCTTACAACGCATTTAAAGTGTGCTGGCTTTCTCCTTTGTGAGAATGTGGTCTTGCCCTCTTCTCAGACTGTAAGCACGCTGGCAGCACACTCAAAGCAAATTATTTGAGTAAGGATAGTTGTCTGTGTTTTGACTGATTGGAACCTGCCAAAGCTTCCTCTTTTTTTCTTCATAAAGGCTTTTATAAAACAGAAAATTGTGCCCATGTTATTTCTGCAGGACTCTTAGTTAACCAACATGGGAAGAGCCAGGGATTTGTAGTTTCAACTGTTTTCAGGTGTGAAGTTCAAGCTGACGTAAGTTCCATAGCCACATTAAATGATAACTTTCTGCTGTTCCCTTCATGTAAACTCAGTCAGCAATAGTCAGTGTATGCTGTAATCATGTAATGGCAGCTGAGAGCAGGAGTGTTCAGGGTGGATGGTTGTAGATGGTCTGATGTATGGGATATTACCTGTGCTGGCTGCTGTTGATACCTGGTGACCTCTGAGCATCCTCATTGTAGTGAACAGAGCCTTGAGTAGAAAGTTAAGGAAGTTGGCCCAGGTGACAGTGATCTGAACCCTTGTCTGTTACACTTTAGAACTATTGCCTCTAAATTCTGTCACACACAAGATACTCAGCATGCTTACAAATGTTGCTCTCCGTTATTTCTGCATATGGAATATATTATTCTTGTGGCCCAAGAATAGATTAGTTGATCACTGCTGAGTATGGCAGATCCTCCTCCCTCCCTTGTTACTTATGATGAAGCAGTTCATTTGCTGAACACCTGTGCTTCTGGACCCTTTACCTCATCCTGCCCCAATGCTGTAAAAGCACAGGCCACAGAAACTGGCCTGCAGACAGATGGAAATGAAAGGCTTCTTAGTCATTTCCTATGGCTCCTTATGATGTCGCCATGGTGGTAAGTCCTGTAAACAGTAGCTGCTTTTGACCTTTTCAGTGATTCCAAGGTACTGTCATCTTCACCTATCTAGAGGGACAGGGGACAGGAAGGCTATATAGTTTACTGAAGTTCACACAGGTGCAGGCTAGAAATTTGAAGGAGCCTTTCACTAGCATGGCACGTAGAGTTAGTAGGAAGTGATGGAGCTGTGGTGACTGATGAGTGGTTTGTCGTGTGCCAAAAGCAAAGGCTGACTGCTGTAGCAAGCACTTCTCAGTGTTCCCGTTTGTCTGTGTTTTAGGTGCTGTTACACTACCAAACCGTCAGCGAGCCTGCTGTTATTAAGCGATTGATTAGTGTCCTAAACAAAAGTACTGGTGAAGTCATAAAGAAGAAGCCCAAGTGAGTGTTTTAATGCAGAAACATAGCCGCTAACCGTGTAAGCAGTTCCTTACAGATTAGCTCGAGTGTGTGCTGGGGTAAGTGGGATCCAGAGTCCCTTTTCTACTGATCACTTTTTACTGACTAGGAATATACATAGGTAAGCATTTAAGGGATGAGGAGACAGCTCAGCTGATACGTTGTGTGCTTGCCGTGCAAGGATGGGGACTTGAGTCTTGTCCTCAGAACCCAGAAGAGAGCTAGGTGTTGGGTGTAGGTGCAGCTAGGTAATGGCAGCAGAGCCTGCAGCTCCTGCAGCTCACTGGCCTACCAGCCTATCTTAATCGCCAAGTTGATTGAGAAGCCCAGTCAAAGAGCAAGGTGAACAGTGGCTGAGGAACACCATCCAAGGTTGACTTTTGGCTCTGCATGGTTGAACACATGTGCACATTCACCTGCACATACATATGCAAACATACAGACACCTACACAAACATGAAAGCTTTAGTTTAGGAGTGTTAGATGTGATTAAAGTTATGTATGGTAGTGATGAGAGTTACAGATAAAAATATAAATGTGTATGTATCGAGCCACAGATATTAATGGAGCAAAGATATTACAAATGCTAGTCTTATATTATTTTTTTAATTTAAATTTATTTACCTTTATGCACATTGTTGTTTTGCCCGAATGTATGTCTATGTGAGAGTGTCAGATCTTAGAGTTATAGACAGTCGTGTGCTGACATGTGGGTGCTGGGATTTGAACACAGGTCCCTGTAGGAGCAGTCAGTGCCCTTAACCACCAGGCCATCTCTCCAGCACCAAGTCCTATGTTCTTAAAGATGAATTTTAATTTGTTGCCACTTGTTTTGGATTCCAGTCGTGTGCTTCCCTTGCCTCTGTCATCTGTGCTGTGAGCTTGTCCCCTGGTGTGAGAAAAGGGTTCCTGCATGTGTCTAGCACCTTCCTTTCCAGCCTGTGATGGAAGCTTGCCCCTGTCCACATGCCCTTTTCCTGCAGTGATCACCTCTGCCTTGGAGTTCTGATTATTGCTTAGTGTCTAGGCCAAGTCTGCACAGTTCTTTGATTGACACAGTACGTACTTTCTGAGAAACTGAGTATCCTGTAATAAAAATAAAGTACATATTGCAAAATACAGACTCTTATTTGGTACAAGTTAAGGCCATCCCAGTTTGCTTGGCTGCCTGCAATTTGGAGTTTCCCTCATCTTGAGCCTATGGGGAATCCCACCCAAAACCCCCTTCTTTTCTCACCTTGTGCACCTGTGTACGGCACCGCCTGTGGAGAGAGTCTCCACACTGAAGGCGGTTTGCTCTCAGGAGGGAAGGGCTGCTCTGCCTCTCTCTTGAAGGAGTCCTTAGCTCCTCACATCAGTGTGTACTGTGATGCTCCGGGAAGCACCACACTAGCAGAAGGACATTTCTCAAGATGCCTGTTTTCTAGGCTGAGTATTTTCCCGTGAATTATATCCTCAGCAGTCACGTGAAGCAGGGAAGCAACACAGCTTACAAGTGACAGAGACAGGGTTTTTTTCCTTTTTCTTTTCTTTTAATGCAACTGTGCCATATTCCTTCCTTCCTTCCTTCTTTCCTTCCTACCTACCTACCTTCTTTCCTTCCTACCTACCTACCTTCCTTCCTTCCTTCCTTCCTTCCTTCCTTCCTTCCTCCCTCCCTCCCTCCCTCCCTCCCTCCCTCCCTCCCTCCCTCCCTTCTTTCTTTCTTTCTTTCTTTCTTTCTTTCTTTCTTTCTTTCCTTCTTTCTCTTTTTCATTTTATTTTTATTTATTCACTTTATATCCTGCTCAGTGCCCCTCCTCCAGTCACCCCCTCCAACAATCTTGCCTCCCTTCCTTTGTTCTCTGAGGGTGGAAGCCCCTCCTGGGTATCCTCCCCTGACCCTAGCACATCAAGTCTCTGAAGTGCTAGGCACTTCCTCTCCCACTGAGTCAAGACAAGGCAGTATAGCTAGAAGAACATATCCCACAGACAGGCAATAGGTTTAGGGACAGTTGCTCTCATGAAGACCAAGCTGCACATCTGCTACATATGTGCAGGGAGGCCTAGGTCCAGCTTGGGTATGTTCTTTGGTTGGCGGTTCAGTCTCTGAGAGCCCCAAGGGTCCAGATTAGTTGACTCTGGTCTTCCTGTGGAGTTCCTATCTCCTTTAGGGCCTACAATCCTTCCCCCTGCTCTTCCATAAGAGTCCCCAAGCTCCATCCACTGTTTGGCTGTGAGTCTCTGCATCCCTCTAGGTCAGCTGCTGGGTGGAGCCTCTCAGAGGAGAGGAGTTATGTCTAGGCTCTATGACCCAGATGACCTTTTCAATTGATACTGGCTCATTATATCTACTTTTGAGGTATTTTTCCCTGTACCTTCTACAAGATCTAGTATAATATACTTAGCATGTGTGAGGTCTATGGTTGAACCCTTGAACTGTGAAAAAAGAAAAAAAGACATTTAAAAAGAGGATTAAGTGTTAGGATCCTGATAATGTTAAACTTTAGTATCATTTGCTTTATTAGATAGCTAAACTTCTTGACTTCCCCCAAGGAATAGTAGCATGGATTGAGATGGGTGTTTCAGCATTATGAGGGATAGGGTATAGTGGGCCTGAAGGGGGCCGATAGAGGTCTATTTTAAGATTGGCTTACACACACACGCACGCACGCACGCACGCACGCAGCCCTGAGATCTACTTAATGGTTCATAAGTCTAGAATTACTTTCCTTTTAGCCTAGAAGAATTCAAAGGTCTGTGCTTGTATTTAAAACATACACACATACAGCCTTTTCTCCTAGATTTGGAAGACTGAGTGGATTTGCTGACTGGGTGTGAACTACTCACCTTTCCTGTGCTCATCTCTTCCTTCTTTCTCCTTGCGCTCCTAACAGGTTGCTGACCAAGGGCCAGAACGCCTTGGTAGAGCTGCAGACACAAAGACCAGTGGCTCTTGAGCTCTACAAAGACTTCAAGGAGCTGGGGCGGTTTATGCTGCGTTACGGTGGCTCCACGGTAGCTGCCGGTGTTGTCACTGAGGTATCTGCTATGTCCAGTTAGCTTTGTCTGTTTCACCTTCCAGAGCTTTTTATGAGCTGAGGTTTTATGGCTTAAGGGAATGCACAATATTGGAGCAAGGAATTAAAATTTATACTCAAATGGTTTTTAAATGATAAGAGGAGAAAAGTATCATATACTTGCAGTCAGGTGCCTGGGAGTCCTGATTTTATTTAGTAGAAGGAGCCATATTTCTTTAACTTACTGGCTTTCAGTGATTTCAAGTAATTCATCCAAAAAATTGAATGAATGTAGTTGTAAACATTTTCTGAAACATATCTTTTGTATGTGACAATGTACAATGACATTTGAAGGGGTTAGTTAGAACTGAACCAGGAAATCTCAGTAGTTCCAATTTCTTCTACATTCTCATAAGTAATATGAATATTTTATCTTAAAATTTAAAAGGTAAGTATCAGGACAGGGGCGGGAACTAGTGAGGGAGGGATCCACCCATGCCGCTGCCCCTGCAGTTGTTGTGAAGTGTCTCAAATGCTAGCAGCATCTTCTTCTTTATTTTACAGATAAAAGAGTGACGGGTCCAGTCCTCACCGTGTTTCCAGATGAGCTAGTCAGCCCCTGAGGTACTCAGTGGTGCAGCTAAGGAAACCGCATGCAGTCATGATTGTGTAGATGAGAGAAAGTACGGTTAGCTGCCAACAAGTGTTAATGATCACTCTGCAAAACTTCCAAGTTGCCAGCACTGTCCTTTCATTTCTTCCCTTTTGGGGTGGCAGTAAATACGCTTGTTGTGCTGAAGCTTGTGGGACGTACCAGAAGGCATTTAACTCATCGACCGACTTCCAGCCAAACCAAACCAAAAGCCATTGTGTTTCATTCTCCTTCTGTGCATGGTCTAAGGAAGCGGTGTATCTTAATGGGGCTTGGAGAGGCCACCTTTGACCTGGTGCTTTTTTTAGTTAACACTAAGAAAAGATTTACTGAAGGTAACAGTAAAGCTATTTTGTGCTGAAAATGAAACCATCTATCAAGTCTGCCTTCTGGAGTGTAATTCGAAGTGACAGAAACCTGTTCTTAGGTCACAAAGATGCTATTTAAGTTGAGAAGCCAGCTAATAAAATGCCTTAGTTTGAATGTATTGAAAAAATGTGTTTTATTTCTTATAGATATGATTCCTCATATTTAGGACAGAGTCTCGGTCGGCCCCGTCACCAGATGAGACTTGGGCACTGTGTGGGCTCTTTTCACCCAAGAGTTCTCTGACTGATGTGATTTTATTTTTGCTTTTTATGCTAATGGTGAACCAACTTTAGTCTTAGCCACTTGTAACTATACCTTGGGTTTTCCGTTCCTTTGGAATTGATTATTGACCATGTCTAGGTCTTCTATCCATACAATAGGCTGTGCTCCTTTATGAATAAGACAACAACAAACCTGAATGGTTATTGATTTAGCGGTGATTTGTTGGGCCATTTCTCAAGTCAAAGAAATTTAGGTTATCGGATGTCCTTAGCCGAGCTGGGGACAGAAGGACTTTATTGTAGACATTTTAGAAATTAGAAAAGGCATGGACCTATTTCCATATTTAATAGGTCTTCTTTTCTAGCTCTTTTTCTTGATTTATTTTTTAGAGTTTTGCTGTATTCCTAGGTTGACTTGAACTTGCAGTGTAGCTCAGTCCTCCAGGCCCTGTGATTGCAGGTGTACACCTCCTGACCTGCTGCACAGCTGAAGAATCCAGCCCCGTGGTCTGCTGTACAGACCCTAAGTGCTCTGCTCGTCCCTAGCCCTGTGACTGTTCTCATACTGTGGCCCTTTGATAAACAGCATTCTGTGATTGTCGGTTGAGATGGCACTCGCTAAGGAGCACTCTATCCCTGTGCTATAGGGAAACTATAGATACTTCTGATAGAAGGCAGCCTGAGTTGACTTATGTATGAAAACATTTGACTCACTTAGTTGAGCTGAGTTAGGCTGGGAGGGACAACTTTAATGACCTTTGCCCTGCTTGTAGCTGCGGTCTTTTCTACTCCTGTTCCAGTTCTCAAGTGACTCTGAGACTTAATTGTTTATGAATAAATGCCTAGGCCCTAAGCTTGGGCTTACTCTCTGCCTAGCTCAAAGCTTAAATAACCTGTTTATTCTATTCTCTCTGTGCCACATGGCTGGTTACCTCTCCTCAGTTACATCCATCTCAAATTCTTCCTGCCTTTGTTACCCTAAGTCACCCAGATTTTCTCCGAGTTGTTGGAGCATCATCTTCAGCCTTCTGGCCCAGAATATCTGACACACTTTTCTGTGAAGCAGGAATTATGAAGGACTTACCTACCTTGTCCTTGCAAAGTTTGGCAGTCTGCTTCCCTGTGTCCTGTCTCTCCAGTTTGAACAGTGGACAGTATACTGTCTGCAATGGAAGCAGAGCAAGTTTGCCAGATAGAAGCAAATGCCGTGTGGCAGTTCTTCAATGCTCATCATCTTTGAAGTGGAATGGGGGTGACCAGGAGCGGGGCTTGCCTGAATCCTGACTGCAACTGTGATGTTGCATGCTCTAGCTAACCTTATAGAAGTCTTTCTGGATGCAGGAAACAGCCGTTGAGGGAGTCTGTGAGTCTGAGTCACCAGGCTACTTGTCTCCTTTGATGGCCTTTATTTTTCAAATGTATAAGCTTTCAAAGGCCATGTGTATGCAATGTGCAGTGTACACAACTCAGTTAAAGATTGTTCTTTGATCTATGTTCGAACAGGAAATGGGCATCAATTTATTAGTTAGTTTGACCATATGACCAAACTGTAATATATGCCATTTGAAAGGATGGCATAAGTCCTGAAGATTCATTGGCTGTGCCCAGCTGAAGCCCTGGCTGAGACATTTTCATGTCCCGGCCAGTCTCAGAACTGTTCCCATATAGAGGGATCAGCAATATAAGTTACCTATTTTGTTGATCTTCTTGATTTCACACTTTCTATCTGTAGTCAGGATGTTTAGGAGGTCTCCCTAAACATCAAATCTGTTTTTTTATTAATTTTGATGAATCCATAGTTTTTCTTCTCCTGTTGATTGATACAAAAGGATATTCTCTTCCCCTGCCTTCCATTCTGAAGCTAAGGCATTCTTAATATAGACAAGTTGGTTTTTAGTTCAGCAATTTTTTCCACAATCCAGTATCTCTCAGCAGCTGTTGATTTTTATTATTAGCATTCAAAAAAATGTAAAGTTAATAAAGTACTATATAATCCATTTCTAGAGGTCTTTAGAGTATGATTAGATCTCACTACAACTGTTTGTCCTGTAGGGTTGTGTGGTATACTTGTAATATGCTTTATATTATAATATACAAAAAATGTTTCATTTTATTAGACATATGCTGGAGCATTGCCAGTTTTAATCTCTGAAGACATTTCCAAGATAGTCATCACTTCTAATGTACAGTCTCAGAATCGGCCTTTTCAGAACTCATGGCAGAAACATTGAAATCTTGAGTAGCAATTGTATGATGTGTTAACATGTACATATCTTAATTCTCCAAACCATAAAATGAAACACATAAGCTATTGTGTGGCATTGCTCTAAGGTGGCATTAAGCAGATCTGGATTCATGACTCAGAATACACCATCTCTGTGGAGTGCCATTCTAGTTCCTCAAGCCTTTGTGGATTTTCTCATCTACCTTTTGGTTCCAGATTGGCTTCTTCTGAAAATTATTCATCTGATTAAAATAATCCTCTAAGCTCTGTGTCCTGTAACCTGGCATCTGTCTTTTAGCCTCTTTATTCTGATCTTAGAGAGGATGTATAGAATTGTAATCATTACTGAACATATAATTACTTTATATTGACAGTCAAAGCAAAACTCCATGGGCTCCAAATACCTTCTATAATGCTTTCCATTTTCTTTTTTCTTTTTCTTTTTTTAAAAGATTTATTTATTATTATAGATAAGTACACTGTAGCTGTCTTCAGATGCACCAGCAGAGGGCATCAGATTTCATTATGGGTGGTTGTGAGCCACCGTGTGGTTGCTGAGATTTGAACTCACGACTTTTGGAAGAACAGACAATGCTCTTACCCACTGAGCCATCTCACCAGCCCCAATGCTTTCCATTTTCAATTGAGTGCCCTCTCTTTCCTTTGGAGACTTAACTTATTTTCCTGTCTCCCTTCTTTGGAGGCCGTGGTGGTTTGTATATGCTTGGCCCATAGGTTGTGGCACTTTTAGGAAGTGTGGCCTTGTTGGAGGAAGTGTGTCATTGTGTAGACATGCTTTGAGGTCTCTTAGAGCCCAAGTTCTACCCAGTATGGAAGAGAGAGCCTCCTCTTGGCTGCCTCAGATGAAGATGTAGAGCTCTCAGCTCCTCCAGCACCATGCCTGTCTGCACACTGCCGTGCTTCCCACCATGATAATAATGGCCTGAAGTTGTAAGCCAGCCCCAGTTAAATGCTATCCTTTCTAAGTTGCCGTGGTCATGGTGTCTCTTCACACAAATGGAAACCTAACTAAGACAGAGGCTTTATTTTTCTTTCACCTTTCTTTGGAGACTTTGCTCCTTTTCTATGTGTATTCCTTTCTTACTGTAAGATGTGGTTAGTGATGTAATTATAGTTGTCAAATGCAACTTAAACCAGCATAGCTGAAATAAGTGAGCTGATTTCCAGATATGGAGACATATTGTAACTACATGACTAAGTTTATTCTGACAACCATAACAAATTTGAAGATAATTTTGGGTAATCTCTAATTGAATTAGTCAAAAAGCAATCAAGTTTAGTGAAGCTCACAAAAGATCCTGAATTCAAGACTGGCTTAAATTATATAGCCCAACCCTCACAACCCCCTCAGAATATATAATGAAAAATTATTAAAGGACATAATAAAGTTGTTTGAATTCTCATACTGCCTTACAGATCATCTAAACAAAATATGTAGAGGAATCTCTTACCCGAGGAGAGAGCACATTGTTGAAAGCAAAAACCTGGTGAACCAGCAGTAGCAAGGAGTTAAATGCTGCAGAATCAACTCTGGCCCAGCAGTCTTGCAAGGAAACCAGTGCTTTGAGATGGCTCAAATAGGCTTTAAGCCTCCTTCCTTGGACTGCAGATGTGGAAGTGTTGGCTGAAGAATTAAATAGCTGGTCAAAATGTCATAAGCCTGTATTTATTTACAAGGTAGAGCTGCAAGCAAGAAGCTATTGGAATAATACCAGGCATGATTTACAGTTATTTTTCTGGAGCAGCGGTTCTCCACCTTCCTAGTGCTGCTATCCTTTAATACAGTTCTGTGGGTCAAAAATGGGGTCCTGCGTCCACCTGAGGCTAGGGCCACTGGACGAAGCTTGACGCAGTAAGTTTGACTGCGCCAGGCAGGCGGGCGGGCGGGCGGGCAGGTGTCCAGGTGTGAGAAGCCGCAGGACCCGGCTCCGGGGGTGGGAAAAGGCTCAGTCTGGGGGCCCTGCAGACCTGTTGGAGTCAGGCTCAAATTCTCGGACGCCACAGACGCCGCTGGGTACAGCAGAAGAGCTGGTTCTGGGGTCCCTAGGCCACACGGAGGCCAGAGACATCAGGTTCTCAGTCTTGGACACCTCAGACACCGCTGGATGTGGTGGAAGAGCTGAGAACAGAGTGTGGACCCTCGGTAGACTCTGGTCTGAGCCAAAGGGAAAAGGTAGGAAGGAGAGAGCTCCGGCTGGGTCCAGCAGGAAGGAGAGTCCTAGGCTTGCTCAGTCGGAGTTTGGGTTGGCAGAAGCCATGGCTGGAGTGCAGGGGGACCTCCTGGCGGGAGGTTGGATAGGCGCGCGGCTGGTTAGGGGAAGACTGCTCCATTTCCCCAGCCCCAAGGATCCCAATGAGAAGAGGCAGTCCAGGGTTTTAAGGCATTTATTGTAGAAAGGCAGAGACAGGGGGAGAGTAGGAAAGTAGAGGCAGGCCATGGCCGCGTGGAGGAGAGAGAGGAAGAACAGGGGAGCAAGAGTAAGAGCAAAAGAATAAGGGATAAGAGAGCAAGAGGGGAGGAGGGGGCAAACAGCTCCTTTTATAGTGGGCTGGGCCATCCTGGCTGTTGCCCGGTAATGTCGGGGTAGAGTCCAGACAGAATACCAGGAGCTTGGGGCATTTGTATACATGACTGATGGCCACACATCTCTATGCAGGGGGCTGTGGGAGGCTGTAGTTGCAACAGGAGCCAGGGGCCCAGAAGGCGTGGCCGAACACCTGCTGTCCCTGAGGGTCACCGGAGTTCCAGGCTGTCTGTGCATAGCTCACCACCCCCCACGGTTCCTCCTGTTGTAGTGACTGAGACCCGACTGTAAAATTATTTCATTACTACTTCATAACTAAGTTTGCTACTGTTGTGAATTGTAGTGTAAACATCTGTGTTTTCCAATGGTCTTAGGTGATTCCTATGACAGGACCACTCGAACCCCAAAAGCAGGGTGACCCACAGGTTGAAAACTGCTGTTCTAGAGGGCTAAATTATATAATTAAGACTACAATATGCTGTTTAAACAGAGTAGGTGGAGCATGTCTTGGAAAACTTACCCAGGCAGGTAGGTGTGTGTGTGTGTGTGTGTGTGTGTGTGTGTGTGTGTGTGTGTGTATGAGAGAGAGAGAGAGAGAGAGAGAGAGAGAGAGAGAGAGAGAGAGAGAGAGAGAGAGAGAGAGAGACAAACAGACAGACAGAGACAGGGAGGAGATTCACGGTCAGTAAGAAATTGAAGAAACTCTGTTTATATTCTAAACATTCTAGAAAGTAGAAATACAGAGAATGGAGACACAGCAATATGCAAAGTTACAGCAGCCAAAACATTTCCACAGCTGCCGAAAGACAAAGTCCGTGGTAAAAAAGCAGCCTGTTCAACTATGGTTAAAAACAAATCCTCACCAAATGCTCTATGGTGCAACCGGGGCACCACAGATGACAGCCTTCAGTTGGTCAGAGACGTGAAGTACATGAAGGACCGGAAGCTGGCAAGAGGGACAACGGAAGTGACAATATCATCAGAGAGTTAACTACAAAATACAAAACAAGAACTATGATGCACACGAGAGTTTGGTTATCCATGAAGTCTCAGCAGAGTGAATGGTGGCATGTCCTGTCCTCTCAGAGGCCGTATTGCTGGTCGGTTCAGCTGTGACAGAATAACTTGAGAGAACCTGAATTCTTGATGTTCTAGAGACTGGAAAGACCACGATGATGGTGTGAGGAGATTGTGTGTGGTAAGTATTCCCTGCCTCTCGATGTCTCTTGCCACTTCGTCACAGGGCAGAGCAACTGTGCTCGGGCAACAGAAGGCACAAATGACCATTAGTTCATTACAAAGGCACCACCGAGGCTGGCTGTAAGCAGTGCCTTAACTTCACTGAAACACTGCTGTTAGGGCTAAACGAGCCTGAATTCTGAAGGGATACAGCATTCCAACCACAGCATCTCTGGGTAGAAAAAAAAAAAAACTGGCTCCCTTGCTCCTGTGGCCAGTCAGGGACATGGATATGTCCTCCTGAGATGGACTCAACTGCTGTTAGGCATTAGTGTAGCTAAAGTCTCTTCTCATTTCCTGTCAGTACTTCAGTGTTTTGTTATCTCTGAGCTTCCTAAGTTGCTCTGCTTAAAGTGAGACCAAAAGTGCTAATATATGAACTTTGCATATTTAGTTTCCAAGTTTAATGTTGTAATTATAACTTGGTCAGATAAGGGAGTGTTCCAGGAATGACTCATGACTGTGAGATTTCTAATTCTCATATTTCATAAGCAGATAGGGAAATTAACATTAAAATAGCAATCTCACATACTTGTTAAATAGGCCTATTGGTGCACTGATAATGCCAGACCTCAGTGCACCTAAGGTGGGTGATTTCAACAGAATGTATAACCCTATGGCCATTATCGATGCCTTACGGGCAACCCATGCACCGACCTCGTCATCTGAGCTGTGTTCCCCTGCTTAGGTTTATCTTCTGAAACACCTCCTAAATGTATATTTTTAAAGGAGCAATATATTCTTAGTGATGAAGGAAACCTTGGTTGTAGACAGCTTAATCTCCACAGGTTCTGTCTGAAGTAACTGAGCACCATGGGCTGAGGAGAGGCTTGGAGGAGTTTGGGGTGCAGACTGACGAGGAGCACACCACTGGAGCACTGTTCACTTCTCCATTTGCACTCAGCTCCCATTCTGGGAATCTCATCCAGCCCATGCCTGCCTCCTGCTTCCACCCAGCAGCCATCCTGTAGCAGCCCCACTCTCCCGGTGGCTGGATGGTAGTTCCTGACCAGGGCTGTCTTCTGGGACGTTGGCACAGCAGCCGAGTTTCCTGGTGCTGGGACCTCCACAGTTGCTATGCTGACATAAGGCCTGCCTGGCGTTAGAATTGTGTTTGGTAACCTGCTATGACTGCCAGGAACCCACCTGTTTGTGAAGCCCCGTGGGAGGCCCTGGGATGATGGTTTGATGGTCACTTTCCTTAGCCTTTCCCAAGGGAGGCTTTGCAGGGTCAAGTAGCCAGCCCAGCTGTGTTGACTCTGCCAGTCTGAGTGCTAGGTGAGATAAGCTTAGCCATTAGAACATTTCTCTATGTAATAAAGCATTTAGGTTGCCACAGAGAGGCTCCCATAGCACTTGCTATGACTGATGGCTTCTCGGGCTGCTAGGAAGCTCACACCAACTTCGATGCTCAGCTCTCAAACTAGAAAGGGTCTTATGTTAATATTTTATAAATGACTACTCTCTGATATCTTATTTGCATTTTATTTTCTGTTCAATATCCTTGCCCATTCATAACCTGCTGTAGGTGTGCTTTGCACTAGGAATGTCACCCCAGGTTCCTTGTCAAATGCAAAAGTATAAACTGTCAGGATGCACGGAGCACATACACATATGTTGCCTGTATTATATACTTAAGTTATGTAATACATAGTATACGTGCATGTGTATACAACACATGTCTATAATAGAAAGGTCTCAAACTAAAGCCTTAAGTGTGACAAAAAGAAAAATCAGTGAAATAAACATTTCCTTTCAAAAGTGAGGAAAGAGAATCACGTTCCCGGGGACTAGCACCCTGCGCCCTTGCTAAGAGCAAGCATGGAGCGCAGCACTCCAAGTCAATAGTGTTGGCCTTCTTCCCTCAAGGAGCTAGAACGAGGCCCCTCCCTTTTCTCATGTGCATGGGCAGGTGCATGTTCTTTAGGCGAGGCATCTCCCTTCATCCAGGGCTCCCTGATTTGGCTAGCCTGGTGAGCTGCCAGGCACCAGGGGTCCTGTGTCTGCCTTCAGAGTGCTAGGATTACAGGCACACCCTGCTGTGCTCTGGGTATCCAAACTCAGGCAGGCACTTTGCCAATGAGGTATCTCCCCAGCCCTCACCACTGTATTTGGGCTAAGCCTGCAACTCTTTTCTAATGATTACATTATGGGAAAATGGTTTAAAAATAATACTTCTGACTGGAGAAACCTGTTAAGTACTACCTTAGCCAGGTGGTCATGGTCCACACAGTGGAATGTTTAGGTTTAGAGAAATCACAGGTACCAGTGCGTGTGATGATGAACTCTGTGGCCTTCCTCTTAGAAAGCCATACTAGTCTAATCTTGAGGGAAACATCAAATTCCACTAGAGGGCTGGACGCCAAAACTGAAGTCTTCAAACAAGGAAAATCAAACTCATTGTCAAACATAGCAAGTGTAACATGACGTCAGGAATGGGACCCTACAGAAAGGGGAGCCAGGTAAGGACTAAGGGAATATGGACGAGTTCTAAACGTTGGCAAACCTATACTAATGTCAGCTGGTAATGGCACACTCGAACTGCAGTGAGATGCTACTTACAAATAATGTTAATGATTGTGACATAATCATAATGCCTGAAGTAAAGCTGTAGATGGGACAATTTAAGAAAGAGCACATATTGGAAAACAAAAATAACAAGCTGGGGGCAAGTGGCTTGTCTCAGTAAATTGCTTACCACCAAGCCTGCTGACCTGTATTAGATCCCCAGAAAGAAGAGTGGATGCAGGGATACCAGGGATGCAGTTTCTATTGCTGTGGTAAAACACCGTGCCCATAAGCGACTTAGACAGGAAAGGTTTATTTCACTCTGAGGGTTCCACATAGCTCATCATCAAAGGAACTCAGGACAGGAACCCTGAGGCAGGAACTGGGACAGACTCGTGGGGGAGTGGTGCTTACTGGTTTGTTCCTCACGGGTTGCTCAGCTGCTTTCTTATAGCACCCAGGGCCTCACACATCTACCACTAATTTTAAAAATGCCCTTAAGCCTTGCCTGCATCCCAATCTAATGGCAGCATCTTCTCAGTTGAGTTTCCCTCCCTCAGATGACTCTAGCTGTGTCAAGTTGACTAAGACTAGCCAGCACAACTGACCCCTCATTCAACTTGACACACAGGCACCGCTTTTCAACTAGAACCTTTTCTATCTCATTTGTCCCCAAGGTGACATATTAATATCAATATAAAACATTACAAATGTTCAAGTTTCTAAAATATCCAAAGTTTCTCTAAAATTACCAAAATCTCTCTACAACTTCGAAGTCTCAACTGTGGGCTTCTATAAAAACCAATAAGCAATGTTCCCAAGGGGGAATGTTATCATCTCAAAGCAAAGCCAAAGGTCAACTGTTTAAAGTTCAGTGCTAGATGGAGGATCCACTCACCATCCTCCAGGCTCCAAAGGGCCTGGGCAGGTAGCTCTACTCCTGGCTGTGCTGGCCATAACACACATAGATTTTCTTGTAGGTTCAACTGGCTCCACTTCCCAGCCACTGCTGTGCCTGGTAATCCAAGTTACTGTGTCTATTGCTAACTGATATTGCTGTCTGGTATTCCACATGTGTGTTTGTCTAGTTACACTTACAGATAAAACTTCTTTGACTACCATGCTACACATAACAACACACCAACAAATAAAGACAGCAGTCCGAAGAGCCCTCTCTGGTCTCCAACATCTATGTATCCATGCAAACACTTGTTTGTCTTCAACCTTGAAAAGGTTGACATGGCTTCCGTGGGCTAGAGTGGATATGGAGTGTGCTCTCAGCTTCATTACTATAATAGTGTCATGAAACTTATCTCCATAAAACAAATGTTTTTTAATGGAGAGATTTCTTGAAGGGAAATCACTAGACCCGAAGCAGGCATATTGACACTGACAAGTTGCTCCAAGAAGGAGTTTGTGTCCTGTCAGCAGAGGGCATGTGTGCTTTCCACATTCCCAGACCGGTATTAAAATTTAAAATACCCTCTAGTCCAATTAGCCAGTGTGGAACCTTTCTGTGTGCACCCTTTCTCGATTTCCAGTTAGCCTAATGTCTATTAATGCATCCATGGCCAGCTGTTCTCAGATACAAACGGCTCTTATTACAGACCTATCTTCTCTGCTGGATTCGCTTATCAGTTTGCAGAACTGACAAGTGCCTGTGTTTTGCTGTACATGTCATATACATTTTTGGTTTGTATCTTCATTTTCTTGCATGCCATCTGAGATATGCAAGTTATTACTGCAGCCCTGATATGGGGATGGAGGACACATTTCAGGGTGAAGACCACCAAGATGGAAACAGACAAAGATGAGCAATGGACAGAGGGATTCTGTCTTCCATCTGTCCTCGGGGTCAAGGTGGTGAGGCACTGATGAGAAAGTCCATCCCTTGGTCATGTGTGACCTTGGCCACATTGAGTAACCTTTCAGAGGCTCAATCCTTCCCTAGAAAGAAGGAAGTAAGGATGATTGCTTCATGGGACATTAATCTGTGGAACCAATTTTCTTTATGCTTTGTACTTCATGTTTAAGCAGTGGATACTTACGGTGCGGTGCCGATGAAATCATCTCACACACACACACACACACACACACACACACACACACACAGTAGATATGAAAGGACAATCTGAAGACATTGTGCGTATGTAACTTGATGTTAGTTTAACGCAGTACCCATTTCTCAGAATGGACCATCAGTTGCCTTCAAGAACTGTCGAGAGCTTGGCATCAGGAATGTTCTGGAGAGCATCGGGTCTCCTCCTCCCAGTGCCTGATATGCAAATGAGGACACTGGGCCTGGGGATGAGATGAGGGTGTCCAAACAAAGTCCTGAGGGCAGTCACAGAGAGCTGCTGTACCGGGCTGAGAGCATTCTCCTGACATGGCTGGAAAAAGGGAACTTTTGATGTTGGAGAACTTTATAGGTGGAAAATTTTTACCCTGTAACTCATATATAGATTCTTATGATCCTTCAACGGGGGAAGTGTATTGCAAAGTACCAAACAGTGGGAAAGAAGAGGTGAGTCTATTCACTTAGGAAACTAAAATGTATTTACTATGTACAAATTGCACTAAAATGTATTTACTGTGTACAAAAGTACAAATTGTGGACAACTATTTTCTAAAACTAAAAAGGTGGGGGTAAAGGAAAATGTAGCATTTTATAAGGTAATTTATCATATGACTGGACATGTGTGAGCTGGAGCGGCTCTGAGTTTACTATGTTCAAGAGAAAGCTTGTTAGCTGTGGGAACAGTGGTTTTAATGTTTGTAATTCTCAGACAGATTATAGTAGTTATAGAGTACTAAGTATTCAAAAGAACTCTTAGACTATGAAGTGTATCTTTCTCTCTACAAAGTGCCCACTGGCTCTATGGGTTTATAAAAATAAATCTTGAAAACTTCAATTGGGAACAAAACAAAAGCCCAGTATTTTATTTTCAATCATCATCGGAGTTTCTCGTATCTCAATTACTACCCAGTCTAACAAAGCCAGTCATTTGAGTAATGAAGCTGAAAGGTAAACTATGTGTGTCTTTTCCTTATACTTAAGAACTTAAAAAAAAATGATGGTTCATGGTCCTTTCTCTTTCCTTTTTCATTCTTTTTTTTTCTCTTTTTTTTTTCTTTTTGGTTATGAAGAATGAAGTCACGTGGGGAATTTTATAAAATGCCTGAAATATATTTGATGTTATGAATTATTGCACTGAGAATAAAAATGTTTGGTGTGCTGAGTGACTGCTGTGTGTGTAGTCACCAAATGCAAACTGCTTATTGTTTATTCTTTTCAAGGCACAAACAACTCAATTATAATATAATTCCAATCTTCTTATATAAATACACCTTATATGCAAAGTTTTTTCTTCAAAAGTTCAGTTTTTTTCTTCACTGGTAAATTTTAAATCTGTCTTCTAGAGGAAAAAACTTTAGACTCTGTACTAAAGTTTATGAATATTGGGTAACTTGTTAGTTACATTGTAACCAGCAATGTTGCTTGCTCCCAGTGACCCAAACTGCATGAGACCAAGGCTTCTCTTCTCCATCCCCTAGTGTTTCCAAAGTGAGGAGATGCAGGTGGAGTGTGGTACTGGCTGGCACTTCTTCAAGAATTAGAATAAAACATATTTGCTTTTGCTTTTTCAGTAATATGTATGTCTTATTTGCAAATATTTTGTTACACAAAAGCTGTCTCTTTGTTGACTTTACAAGATATGTGCCAAATTTTGTGTCTGTGTGATTGTGTGTGTGTGTGTGTGTGTGTGTGTGTGTGTGTGTGCAGAGCAAACTGAGATACTACAGCCTGTGGCAGAAGGGCACTACAGGAGGGCAGAAAAGCACTCAGATGCATTCTGAGTATATCACGTTTTGGCCACAAGAGGGCATTTGTTTTTATCTGTTTGCCCTGGGAGCCCCACACTCCCTTTTCAACAGAGGCTTCTCTCATGGGTGGGGCAAGGACAGTGGTTCTCAACCTGTGGGTCAAGACTTGGATGGGGGTCAAAATATCTTTTCATAGGGGTTCAGTACTTGGGGTGTAGGGTTAGGAGAAGGGCTAAGTGCCTTGTGAATTTGTTTATATTCCTTCAGTAACTGATGGAGCTAGTCATTCCAAGTGCCAGGGACATCTGTAGTACATGATCACGCAGTGAACACTTGACTTCATAATTCAGCTCTGAATTAAGAGCTTTAGAAGTTTGACATATCAAGACAACTTTCCTATCCCACACTAGATCAAAATATTATGTTCTTTGGAAAATGACTGAGAATTCTCATCTTTTAAAATTAAAATCACTCTTTCCAAATTACTTGATGGCTGCATTTTAGATACCTTGGTAAAGATGGTTCATGCTCCTCTCCCTGACCCCCAGCTTCTGTCCATGGCTTTGACTCTGAATTTGAAGGTAGTGTGTGTGTGTGTGTGTGTGTGTGTGTGTGTGTGTGTTGGCTGCCTCTCAATCAATCCCTTTGAGATGTAGCCTTAGTCCCTCCTATATCCCCATTCAGCCCAACTGGCTTAGGCCTCTGGGCCATAGTTGCTTTATCTGTAAAAGGAGAAGCTGCCCCAGCGAAGGCAGAAAGCGCACTTCTCTCAGCTCTGCAGATGTCTTGGTGGTGGCGCTGCAGTGTGCTCCTTTTAGTGCAAGGGAGGATGCAGCGAGCATGGATCTGCCACAGCTGGCTACCCCTCACCCAGCAAAGGAGAGCTGAGTGCAGTCTGAGACTCGAGCTGTCACTGCTACAAACACCTTTTTTTTCTGGGATAAATTCCTGGAAGGGTGTTACTGACTTGATGGGGGGTGGCTGCCTAAGAAGTTCAGCACTGCCATGTTCTGCCGGAGTACCCGCCTTCCTCATTCCCACCAGCAGTGGTCTTAGCGTCCTTCCCAGCATTTGAAATTGCCAGTTTTTTGTTTTGTCCCCACTTCTT
>JADRCD010230255.1:0-18503 GCA_019843815.1 Montemys delectorum
CACAAAAATTTTAGCATTTTTAATATGTTGATATGACTGTATAGATTAGCAATTAAATCTCAAGTTCCTTTAAGATTTCCAACTCTCAAAACTTTAGCAAAGAGCTTGCTTTTTGAACTATTAAAGGTTGGGGTCAAAAGAGATGACTCAGTTGTTAAGAACTCTGACTTCTTCTACAGGATCGAGATTGGTTTTTCAGCAGCCATATTCTGTCCAACAACCAACTCTGAATCCGGTTTCAGGGAATCCAACACTCCTCTGACCTCTTTGGGCACTGAATGCACATTGGACAAAGACATGTTTAAAGTCAACATAGCCATACACATAAAATAAAAAATCTCAAAAAAAAATGAAGTACTAAAGATTTGTCTTTTGATTACAAATGCATAAATTTATTATTACTTAATTGGATGAGAGAGTATTATTACCACCCAGTGACACCATTGATTTTCAAATTTCTTTATAAAATATTGCCCTTGAATTTAAAAATAACTATCAAATATGTGGCTATTATAAATGAAAAGTAGGAAAACACTCCCATGAATCTCAAGAATAAAATGTAAATGCAGTGTAGGAAATTCATATATAAATATAAAAATAAAAATACATAAAAGCATTTTAATACTCTATATTGTGCATATATTATGTATCATGAATGAGAGATAAAATTGTAGATGTAAATTTATATTTATACAATATACCTGTACAATAGAGGTATCCATTACCTGATGGACGTGGGAAAATGTTTGTATCTTCCTGGTAAAGGTGTGCAGGCTACCATTCCAAACGATACTTCAAAACAACAGAGAGGACTCCAAATTTTTAGTTTAAGAAGTGCAGAGAGATACACCAACTAAAAATTTTACAATTTACCATTTAGACAAAAAAAGGGACAAATATTGAAGATTAAAACTAAATGCAAAAGAAAGAAACAATACTAGACCTCTATGGAACATTAATAAGCTGGATAATTATTACAAATTTTAAATATGTAAATGAGATTGATGAATAAGGAAATAGAAAGTCAAGAAGAGAGGAAAACACTCTTGAAGTCATCAGAAGTGTGAATCTTCTGTGTTTCTTAAATGAGTTTGTTCTTCAACTTTATACATGCTCGTCTACAAAAAGCAGGAATTGCAATGTTACAGGGGCCAAATCCATCTCAGCATACTCTTGGGGACAAAAAGAAAGAAATCAGTCAAAGACTGAAGATAAAAGGCAGCACAGGAATCAGATCAATCCAGAGACTGCTCCAATTGGGGATCCATCCCATATACAGTCACCAAACCCAGACACTATTGTGGATGCCAACAAGTACTTGCTGACAGGAGCCTGATAGCTAGAAAAAGGACTCAAGGAGCAGAAAGGGTTTGCAACCCCACAGGAGGAACAAAAATATGAACCAACTAGTACCCCTAGAGCTCCCAGGGACTAAACCACCAACCAAAGAGTACACATGGTGGGACTCATGGCTCCAGCTGCATATGTAGCAGAGGATGGCCTAATTGGTCATCATTAAGAAGAGAAGCCCTTGGTCTGTGAAGGCTCTATGCCCCAGAGTAGGGGAATGTCAGGGCCAGGAAGCTGGAGTGGGTGGGTTGGTGAGCAGGGGGAAGAGGGTAGGGAGTTTTTCGGAGGGGAAACCAGGAAAAGGGATAACATTTGAAATTTTAATAAAGAAAATGTCTAATAAAAAAGTAAAAAAAAAAGAGTATATAGAGATGTAAGTTGTTAAAATCTTGACATTGAACATCTTATCATTTGTTCATAAACGGACATCTTCCTACTAACACCAAGACCTCCCAGTGGCAAGAACCATGGGACAGGGTCCACTGTAGCGCTAATATACATACACTCTGCAAACATAATCCCCAAATCACTAGCCACGCAAATAAACAGAAAAGTATGACTCAAATTCAGGGTGTAAGTTACAAAGTCTATAAAAGTCAATATAGTGCCACTCAGGATGATTTATGACATGGAAATTATGAGATAAAGCATTCAGAGAAGTAAATCTAAATACATTCAAAAACTTATGGCAACTATATTCAAATTGATTGAGGCAAGCATGGCATCACTGGCAAGTGAACGAAATTAACAAGAAAAATGCAAACTACTAAGGCCTCACTTTCAGAATTGAGAGGCACAATCAATGAAATCAATCAATGAGAACAGGGCAAGATTTCATGATGGAAGTAGAAGAAAAGGAGGGAAACTTGAATTGAGAGCAAGAGAAAAAAATTCAACCTAAAACCCAGAAGGAAAATGACTTAGAAGAAGTAAGCAGAATACCAGAAACCTGTGGTGGTGCATGAGGCTGTCCAATGGACATCCAGTTGCTAGGACACAAACAACAGAGAGTAGTTGGTTCTCTGGATCCTCAAAAGACGGACCAACAAGAAATTCAGTTCTGGGAATTGGAAACAGAAAACAAGAAAGTTAAGTTACAAATTGTCAGAAGAAAAATTTGAAAGCAATTATGCAGGAAAACCACAATAATTTTAATGGTCAGATTGCTAAAAATTATGAAAACCAAAAGGCATTGATTTGATATTTATAAAATTAAACAACCCACAAAAATTAAGGAATTACTTAAATTTCAACATAGTAATATAAGACGTTTATTGCATATCTATGTTACTTCAAAGCTGCAGGAACTGATTAGTGTGTTAAGATGTTTTCAGTCAACTAAACCCCAGGGGATTCTTTGCCAGAAGCCTGAACTGTAAGAAGTATCATGTTTTCATTCTGAAGGGAAGGCTACTATTTAGGAAGAATGGGAGGTAAGAGTCTCTTTATTTGTAGGGTTGACGCAAGGGCTGTCAGAGGGAAGGCAGTGTTATACAGGAAAACTCTACTTTCAAAACAGCTAAGGAGGAGAAGAGGAGGAGAAGAAGAAAGAGGAGGATGAAGAGTAAGAAGGAAATTTAGAAACAATACTTTTTTTTTTTTTTTTGGTTTTTCCAAGACAAGGATTCTCTGTATAGCCCTGGTTGTCCTGGAACTCATTCTGTAGACCATGCTGGCCTCGAACTCAGAAATCCACTTGCCTCTGCCTCCTGAGTGCTGGGATTAAAGGTGTGTGCCACCACTGCCTGGCAACAATACATATGTTTTGTTTCAAAGATGGTGAAGAAAAAGTATATTTACTGTTTGGAATAAGTGAGTATGTTCATACACATACACATGTATGCACAAACACACACTCATACACACACAATGTGTGTGGCAACTTATACACACACAATGTGTGTAGCACTAAAGTTGAGAGAATGCATGAAAATAAATTCTTGTATTTTACCTGAAGTATTTTACTAAAAATTCTAGGTAAATTAATATGTTTAAAAGTCATCTATTATTTTAGTTAGCAAAGATAAAGAAAGGTAGATATGGAGGAATAAAATAAAAACACACAGTAAGATTGTAGGCATAAATGTAACCACATCAGTAATGCAGTAACTGCAAAAAGTGTTAAATATCGTAAAGCAGAAATTTGTTTCTTAGGAAATTCATCTTATAATGATGTTTTGCTGGGATAGATAGGTCAAATAATGTTTTGCTGAAACAGGCACAGGTGAAAGCATGTTTTGCTCTAGCAAACATGTGAATGGATGCATGATGTTTAAAAGAATATAAATATGATCCCATAGACAGTGGGAGCTCAAGCTTTGGCATTCCTTACTCCACCTTGCTAGTCTTCACTGACAACCAGCATATGTTGGTTTGCCTTGCATTGTGTTGCTGAGCATAGTTTGTAGTGACTTCATAGAGAGAAACTCACCAAAGAACTTCTGATGAGATCCCTGTGGCTTCCTGCCATGAGAATCCCATGGCTTCTTCCCACTTCTGTGAACTCCGGCAGATTAGCAAGCTTTCTGGTTTCCTCTGGATTAAACTGCTGGTGTTGACTCATGTGGTGTTGGCCAAGTGGACTGGACTGAAAACAATGAAGATTCGAATTGCCCCACAGAACTATTTCTAAACAGGTCCACTTTGTTTTTATCCTAATAATATCTCTTTTCCACCATCTCTGGTGGATGGTGGGCTAGACGGGAGGTTGAATCCTTATTAAAGTAGGTTGTGAAGAATACATGCCTAGACATTCCAGTGCAAAGACAACTTGTCAGTCTATTGAAAAGGAGGAACCTAGTTTCTGTAGTCTATAGTGTGGTGTCAATGTGAGAGAAACATTCTCATACATGTCTATCTAAAGGAACATATAGGACAATGAGAGACTATAAACACATATGCCGTTGATGACTGTACATGAGAAAGAATACTAGAGATTACAGACAAAATAGATTTCTAGGAAAATAATCAAGAAATACCTCCAATCCATTACCTGATTTTTTTTGTTTGAAACTGGAAGAGGAAAAGTAAACTAATCCTGAAATAACAAACTTCACACCTGAAATCAATAAAACAGAAAGCAAAGAAGCAATAGAGAAAAATCAATGGAATAAAACCTGTTTTTATTGAAAAACTAGTAAAATCCATATGGCTGGAGAAATATTAGCAAAAATATTATCAGTGTTAATGGAGAATGAATAACACTGTAGATCTAACAAATTCAAAAAGAAGATAAGTGTTCACTAGGAATGATTATATTCCTATGAATAGCTGACAAAATAATTGAACATATTGTTTCTAAAAGAACCAAATTGTCAAAGTTCATTTAAGAAAAAGATAAAATGAATCATGCTGAATTCTTTGAAAACAAAGATCATAGTTATTGAAAATTGGGTAGAAACTGCTACTAGATTGAGAACTTGATAAAAACAAAAAAATTTTCCTAAAAAAAAAATAGCTATCAAGACTCATGTTCACAATATCATAGGATCAGAGGTGAGGAAGACATAACATCTGTCCCAAAACCATGAGTAACTGGGACCAGTAGGACCCAGGCACGCAGGAACACCACCAGTCCAGTGGCATGGATTCCTTCTGATCCGTCTGGGCCAGTGCCATGAGCAGACCTTGGGTGCGTATTCCACAGCCAGTCCCACAACACCCAGAGGAATCTCTACTCCCAGGTGCTATAACAGGCTCAGAATCATAGGATCCCAGAATCAAGGGATCACAGAGTCAGCTTGACTCTGAGGAGTTCTGACAACCAGGATCACAGAAGGACAGGCTCCAGTCAGATTTAGCAAGTGCAGGTAGCACTAGAGATAACCAGATGACGAGGGTGGGGGGGGGGGCAAGCATAAGAAACTAAACAACACAAACCAAGGTTACTTGGCATCATCAGAACCCTATTCTCCCACCATAGCAAGTCCTAGACACACCATCACACTGGAAAATCAAGATTCAGATCTAAAATCACTTCTCATGAGGATGATACAGTACTTTAAGAAAGATATAAATAACTCCCTCAAATAAATACAGGAGAACACAGGTAAACATCTAGAAGCCCTTGAAGAGGAAACACAAGAATGCCTTAAAGAACTACAGGAAAACACAATCAAATTGGTGAAGGAAATGAACAAAACCATCCAGGATCACAAAAAGGAAATAGAAAGCATAAAGAAATCACAAAGAGAGACAACCCTGTAGTTAGAAAACCTAGGAAAGAGATCAGGAGTCATAGAAGAAAATGTCCCTAACATTAAGAAAGAGATGCACATGATCATACAAGAAGCCTAGAGAACTCTAAGTAGACTAGAGCAGAAAAGAAAGTCCTCCCATCATATAATAATCAAAGCACCAAATGCACTAAACAAAGAAAGAATTTTAAAACCAGTAAGGGAAAAAGGTCAAGTAACATATAAAGGCAGGCCTATCAGAATTACACCAGACTTCTCACCAGAGACTATGAAAGCTAGAAGATCCTGGGCAGACCTCATACAGACCCTAAGAGAACACAAATTCCAGCCCAGGCTACTATACCTAGCAAAACTCTCAATTACCATACATGGAGAAAACAAGCTATTCCATGACAAAATGAGATTTACATAATATCTTTCCACAAATCCAGCCCTACAAAGGATAATAGATGGAAAACACCAACATAAGGAGCAAAACAACACCCTAGGAGAAGCAAGAAAGTAATCTTTCTACAAACCCACACAAACATAACTTCATCTCTAACAACAAAATAACAGGAAGTAACAATTACTTTTTCTTAATATCTCTTAATATGAAAGTTAATATTATCAACATATCCTAATTGATTGAAATTCAGAAGTATGAGGAATTAGAGATTTATTGGGTATCATCTGGTGGTCTTTCTAATTTGGTAATTGGACAAATAGGTCCAATCTTGTACAATCCATATATACTTTCTGCTTGTTTGTATCTGACAGTGTCTTGCTGGGTTCCACATAATGGTTTTGAAATCAGGCTTCTCTTATCTCAGCCTCTCTATACATAGGATTGTTTATTTCATGTTTTTATACTATACTATGGTTTTCAGAACAGCTTACATATTTCAAAATTATTTATACAGCCAAAAGAAACATAGACAATTAACTTGAGAAATGGCTTGTAAGAGAACAACAAAGTGTGAGACTGAATGCTTTGCTTGATGTTTGTAACTATTGTATCAATTTTGAAGAGGACTTTATAAGTTACTCTTTCTCTGAGATGAATGCTTTTCAAAATCATCACAACCAATGAACCAGATTCTTACCCTCACCTAATATCTGTGCCATCCTCCAAGGAGAACATTGTTCATTGAAACAGTTGGTGGATGACTTCATGGATAGACCATCTTAATACCTACACCATTTCTTAAATGAATGTAACCTGTTCTCTGTGGGCTGAGAATGAAGTCACTCATTCAAGTCAAATAGCTTTGACCATAGCAGGAAATCTGTGTCCAAAAATCATGTCTACAATTCATTCCTTGGCCCAGCAGAACTGTCAATTCTTAGCTTAGCTACTATGCAGGCAAAATCCTTTGGTGATGTGAGGGTCATTGAAGTACAGCCTTATTACAATGAACTCTAATGTCTAAATATTGTTCTTATTTTGGGCTTGTACCACATTAAGAGCCAAGATTGTAAGCTCTCCTAAAAACAAAACAAACAAACAAACAAACAAAAAAACCCAAAAAATCTTTATCTATTTATGTTCATTTAAAAAACTAGTAGTGGTGTATTATTTTAAAATATACCATTAATGTATTTGGAGTTATTTAAAATTCATACTAAGGAAAATATGTATTTTCAGTATTGTTGTAGACAAGCATCTACATAAGACTGTTCAATTGATTGTTGTTTTATATCAAACAATTTTTATAATACTAGTTTCTATTGTTGCAATATATTTTAAGTTTTAAAGCATATGACAAAATACAAAAATAATAAAATTAATCTTGAATTTCAGAACACTAGACAGTAGTGCTATTTGAAGTTCACAATTTCTGAACAGAGTTTTATACCACTTATTGTAGAACTTTATATTTGTCATTTATCTACACTTACAGAGCAATATTTTAAATAATTTCAATTTGCTTTATGTAAATTAAACTTCAGTATACAAATTGTCATAACAATTTAAGATTCTAAGGAAGTGTAGGGATCAGTATTTACTGTGAGTTCAGAATAATGAGCACATAAGTTTAAAGGAATAGAACTACCTTACAGAAGTATCTAATAGATACTATGAGTACTTCCTCTTATAGTTTGATTTGCATGTATTCTTGACAAATAGAGACATTCTTGACTTGTTTACCAATAAACCAAAATAATTATATAGTGAAAACAACCTGTAAAGAATAAAAAATAAAAACTCATGTTCACTATTCAAAAAAAAACAGTTACAAAAACTAACAATGAAATAACTGGCAAATTGTCTTTATAATTCAATTTATGATGTTGTGCCTAGTGGCACACACCTTTGATCACAACATTCAGGAGGCAGAGGCCTGCAGTTGTCTGTAAGTTTAAGGCCAGCCTGGTCTACAAAGAGAGTTCCAGGACAGCCAGGGCTGTTACACAGAAAAAGTCTGTCTTGAAAAACCAATATAAAAAAATAAAATTCAATTTATGTAATATATATGTATATATATATGTATTTCTCAGAAAATTTGAATGCCATATATTTTAAAATTTAAAAATGAGTTATGAGATAAATAATACCCAAAATAAATGAAAAAATGTTGTCATATTCATGAATTAGATAAATCAAGGTATTTAACATAATTTTCCAGAGGTTAGCTATAGAGTTTAATATAACAGAAAGCAAAGTTCTTTGAGGACTTTAATAGTGATTGCTAATCTAAATTAAATGTTCTTATAAAAACTTCAGTTCAGAAAAAAGGGAAAACTTATTTTGAAGGAATAAAACAAGCTGGGAGAGACACATTTCTGATTTAAAAGCAAATAGTAATAAAAATATAAGGTATGGATAAAAATACACAATTACATTAATAGAGCAAAATATAGAGGCTAGTAATAGTCTAACCTATGTGCAGATTTTGGTAAAAATACACAGGTAATTTATTGGAGCAAAGGGCATCTTTCAATATTATGTACAAAAATAACTGTCTATCTAGTTCTGCTAAAATGTTCATGTCATTTAAAAATGAATTTAAAGTTAACATACAAAGTACTGGGTTTTATTTTGGCAGTTTTATCCTAATGTGCTATTTTACACCTGGAGTAAACATCAAGAGTAAATAGGGGGTAGAAATATGGCAGGGGTGGGGGAGAAAGTTAAATTTACTTCACACAGGGTCAGCATCCACACACAGACCAAAGGACAGCTTTGTTCTTTTCTTCTGTGTCTCACTGTGGAGGGAAGACATTCCCATTTCTCCATGGGTCTGGGGCTCTGGGGTCTTTGACATGGCTATGCCCACATCAACAGTCCACATTCACTCAGGGCTTTCTTTGCTCCCTGTGCAATTTTATTTTTGATTTAATGCCTGAATAAAACTTTATGGACATGTGCAGATATCTGTGACATGTTGATTTGATTAGAGTACTTCAAAGCTAAGCTCCACATTGGTTCTATTTTACATTTTGTATGAGGCCTCCACACTGACTTTCACAGTGGCTCTTGCAGTTTGCATTTCCACCAAGTATAAAACCTTCTTTCTCAATACATCCTCAACAGCATTTGCTATTATTTGTTTATTTTGTTTTGATTTTTGATTGCCATTGTTCTAATTACAGTGAGACAGATCTCAAAGCAATTTTAATGTATTACCTCCTCAATAATTAAATTTGTTGGAGGGTTTTTCAAATAATTTTAGCCATTTGCGTACTCCTTTTGAGAACTACCTACTGTAAGTCCATCTATTGATCATATACATTTTTGTGTTTAAATTTTATTTTTAAATATATATATATATTCCAAATATAAGTTATCTAATGTGAAGTTGGAAAAGACATTTTTACATTTCGAATCCTAACTCTTCATTTTGTCTGTGGCTAACTTCACTGTGGAGAATCTTATTATTTTTATGGAATGTTATTTGTCAGTTTTGACCCTGTGGAATGATTTCATGATTCTCATTGTACTTTTCTTGAAGTTTTCTGACTGTGTTTTCCAATAGCACATTCAGAGTTTATGTTTTACTTCAGGCTTTTAAAAATTCACTGAGGTAATTTTTGTACAATGCAAAAGACATGGATCTAGCCAGTTCTTTAAATATAGATACACAGCTGCCTCTCTCAGTGTAGGTTTTGACACAACTCTGAAAACTTAGGCAGCTGTAACAGTGTGAGTTTATGTGTGTGTGTGTTACCTCTATTCTATTCCATTGTCTTTCTGTCTTCATGCCAGGACCTTGCAGGTTTGGGTTATCACACTTGGAGATTTAGATCTGTGATACTTAAGTTTTTTTTTTTTTTTTTTTTTTTTTTTTTCTGTTTTGAGTTGTACTTGTGGCTCATGGTCTTTTTGTTTTTCCATATAAATTTTAGATTATTTTTCTATTTTTGTGAAGAATTCAATTAGATTTTGATGGAGATTGTACTGAAGCTACATGCCACAATTAGTTTTATAGTCATTCCTACAATATTAATTCTCAAAATTCATCAGCATGGAAGTTTTGTTTCTTTTCTCTCCTATGTGTCTTCTTACATTTTTGCTATTTTGCATCTTACAGTTTTTGCTTCTTTGACTAGGTTTATTCCTAGGTATATTCCTACTAATTTTTGATGCTATTGTGAATTTAATATTTTTCATTATTATTATTTATTTTTTTCTTATCACGTTTCAAAGCTACTGCTATTAGTATGTTGATTTTGTAGTTTTCTGCTTTCTTGAAGGTTCCTGCAAGCTTTTGAGATTCCTGTTAGAATAAAGCAGTGACAATAAGCACTCATGCCTTATTTCTGATTTTCTAGCAAACGTTTGGTGTTTTTCATCTTTATATAATGTTAGCTAACGGTTTGTTTTGTGTAGATTTCAATGCATTGAGATGTGTCTCTTGTATTTCTTGTCTATTCAGTGTTTTATTAGCAAGAAATGCATAACTTTGCTGACAGTCTTTTTGCATTTATTAAAGTGATCTCATAATTTTTATCCTTTTGCCTATTCATATGCTATGTTACACATATTGATTTTCCATCCATTTCTTGGGATGAAACAAATTTAGTCATGGTGTATGGTCTTCTTCATGTGATTTTGAATTTCATTTATAAGAACTTTATTTACACAGTAAGTTCTTTAGGGTCATTGGTCAACACTATTGTTGCTGCTCTTATATCCTTATTGTGTTTCAGTATAGGGTAATACTGGCTTCATAGAATAAATTTAGTTCTTTTTCTTTCTGTTTTTAGAAACAGTTTGAGGAGTATTGGTGCTAACTCTCCCTCAGATAGTAGAATTTGGCAGAGAATGTGTCTGGTCATAGGCTTTTCTTTGTGGTAAACATTTTATTATTACTTCTGTTTCATTGCTTGGAAATGGCCTTCTTTAATGCCCATTCCTTCATTTTATTTTGCATGATCATTTGTGTTTAGGAAATTGCTTATTTTTCCTCTAGATTTTTTTTAGCTTTTTGTAGTATAATATTCAAAATATTCCTTAATTATTTTTGTATTTCATTGGTATCTTTTGTAATCTTCCCACTTGGCTCCCTAATTGTATTATTTTGAGGGAAATTTTTTTCATAGTTTTTATAGGGGTTTCTAAATACTGCAACAAAGAACCAAGTTTTGTTTGATTGGTTCTATGTGATTTCCTTTAGTTTCTACTTTGTTTATTTTTCCTATCATATGTTTTTATTTTTTGGGTTACATTGTATTTAGTATTATATTTCTGTGTTTCTCTCTCTCTTACACACACACACACACACACACACACACACACACACACACATACACACACAAACAAATACATGCACACACAATGTTTGAATTTCCTTAGCTGTTTCACAATGATTTTGATGCATTTTGTTTTCAGTACATTTGATACTAGATCTTCAAAAATTTCCTTCCTTGGTTTCTGTAGTGATTCACTGGTCCTTCAAGTGTATATTGTGCAATCTCCACATATTTGTGTGGTTTTCATAATTATTTTTAGTCTTGAATTTCATCTTATTGTACTATGATCTTACAAGATTCAAAACATTGTTTGACTCTCACTTAATTATGTTTCATTTTGGAGAAATCTGTACCAATTCCGGAGAATAATGAAGATTCTTTTCTCTCTGTTGGATACAGGATTCTATAGCAATCTGTAAGCTTGGTCCATTTCTTAGTTTAACACTGAAATCTTCACTTTGGTAGAGTACTTAAAGGTGAGAGCACAGTTTTAAATTGTTAAGACTTCTGGTGTATCAGTAATTGTTAGACATATTTGGACAATTAATGTTTGCTTTATGTAATGCTCAACATTTTATTTATTTATGTTTATAGATGTTGTAACTTTTGGATAGATTGTTCTATTTATTGGTATAGAATAATGTTTAATATCTTTTTAAATATTGGTTTGAAGACTACTTTATCATATATTGGAATAGCTATGGAAGTATGTTTTTTCTTTATCTACTTTCTATATAGTTTTATTTCTGTGAAGAATGAATTGTATCTATGTTACCTCGCTTTGGGTGAGTTCTAGAATCTTTTATTCATAATATTTCAATGCTAATCATATTAAAGATTATAATAAAATGCCAAATGTGTTCATATATTTAGGCAAAAATTACCAATCCTTTGGTTATTTCAAATGTGAGTGAGCTTATGATATTTATGTACATGTCAATTTTGTTAACTACTGAAAAATCACTCACAACTATGGCCCAAATAGGTAATATAGGATATTAGATATCATTTAATTAGATAGTAAAGCCATTTAATAGATTTTAAGTATTCTATTTATTTCCTTATTATGGTCTATTCATTATGGCAGCCATTAATTATATATGGATATTGGACAATAAAATGTGGCTAATGTGAATATGGAAACAACTTTATTTTTATCTTATTTTGGCTAGTTTAAATTGAAAACTATTAATAGATTCAGTTGCTGAAATCTTTTAAATATGAAATTTAAGTACAGATTATGTATCTTTAGTGACATTTATGTACAAATAAAGAAATGGTTAATTTTAAAATAGTCATTGTATCTCTAAGAATTAGTATACTTTATTTTGTTAGCTATATTATGAGAGTTATATGATGAAATAGTACCCTGTTTATACTGCTCTATGAAAGGTGTTCAATACGTATTATGAACATGAACAATAGAATACGTAAAATGTCGGACTTGGACTTTACTATATTTGTAGAGGTTAGTACCACTCTAAGGTCTGGAGCAATTATTTTTACTTTAATTTTGCTGAATACTTACTTTACTTTGTGGAAATTAAGTGAAATTTTCAGAAGTAGAAAAATGATACCAGTTTGGGTAGATGTTACAGCGTTTGGATTTACATTAAAGTAATGAGAACTGACAATTTTTTGATTGGTGAAAGGGATGTTCTTTCTGACATACAGAACAATTATCAGTCGAGAAAATAACAGTTCATTAATATTCCTATATCCATTGAGAACATAAATGAAAGTGCCTGAAGATCTCCTACTTAATGAATATCTGAGGGCAATTAGCACCATCAAAACTGGAGAATGGGGCTGAGTATTGTCTGCTTCGGGCTGTTATTTTCAGAATTATGCTACCTTTCCCTCATTTAAATTTGCCTTCTTTGAGTGCTAATCTCCCTTAGTTATTTATTCCCCAGAGAGTATTCCATGGCTTTCCAAAAGATATAGTCCAGTTCCAATAGTTAAACTTAGATTCCAGAAACTTTCCTCATCTCAGTTGGGTGGAGGGATTAAGACTTGGGCTTCTGCTTGAATGAGGCATTTGGAATATTAATAGTGTCTTCTTAAGATGTTAGCCAATGTGTATCTTACTGGCCTTGTCATATACACTGGCCATCCCACTCTTTTTCTGTATTGTTAATACTGATAACAAATGGAAAGGCAAATATTACCAGTCACATATATTCACAGTGGGGTTCTTTATTCTTTAAGACTTCAAATTGAAATGAAAAGCTGAAAGTGAAAAAAGATATTTCTGTTACATCTTTAATCACTTTCTTCTTTGATGTTAAAGTGAATGAAAATATACAGATATATTTACAAGTTGCTATGTGAGCAGTTATGTGAAATTTATGCTGTGTAATGGATTATGGAAAGTAGCTGTGAACAAACTAAATGCCCATTTCATTTGATCAAAGCATGTTTTCACAAATCCAATAATTATGCAATATGCTATTTTTTTATAAAGTTTTTCAAAGTATGGTAAACAAGCATTGGGCTCTCCTCATTTGCACAGGAAAATGGACTTATAGGCTAAGGGTGATTTATGTACTGAAGTAATTTAAATTCCATACTTCCAAAGTCACATTGCATATGTTACGTGCCTATAATTATGCTCCTCCGGGTGTGCAAGCCAAGAAGGTGGCAGAGTCAGATGCAAAGAAAGAAAAGAGATTGATGATATGGTATTTTGCTAATACAATGCAAAGGCACTAACAGATTATGAACCTCATTCTCTCATTTCCTCCTTGTTCTTTCTAAATTACATTTGCATGCCGATGTCTTCACTGATCTGTCATTTCCTGCAACTGCTGTCATTCTGCTATGTCAAAAATATTGAAAAATGATAAATAAATATTTGCCATCATTTAAATTCATTTAGATTAAGGTCTCCTCCCTCCTTTCATTACCTCACTTAGATCTACTTCATTAGATGTTAGATACATTTGATTAAGTGTCAAATAATTTTCTTCTTTCTAATTTGAGGATATTTGGAGTAGGAGACCTGTTTTACCAAAAACAAGATAATATGCTCATGTCTTGTGAAAAGTTGAGTGAAAGGAAGACAGTGCACTATAGAAGACTGTCATTTACTTTATAGTTCTTAAATTAAATATTCTATATGTTAATTGTCTTAAAAGAAATGATATGTATTTAATTTTGGAGTGTATGGAGGATTATTTTCCTGTTTCTAGATACTTTCTTGCTTTCTTGTTAGAGGTGCTTCAGCCAGACTGAATATTTTTATATATAGAAGTAAAACTTGGCAGGCTAAGTACATCCTTATTCAATTATACATCCTAATTTCTGTCTGATGCTAAAGCCCTGACGTTTAACAGTTATTTTCTTCAGGCTGACTTCACTTCATGTTTTATATATTCTATTCTCTGTTTTTAAAGGCACTCCACTCAGTTGTAAAATTTTAGGCACTTGATTCTTTGCTTTTTGTTTCCTACTCTGAAGAAAAAATGTCATCTCATCAATACAAATATGCTATGCCATAGTGTGCACATTCAAAAAAAGAAATGCTACATTTTGCATTTCTTTCAGTGTGGAAACTACCTTTTGATACCATTTTTAATGTCACTTTGACTGTGTGTGTGTGTCTGTTTTTTTAGCCCTATTTTGTGACTTCAAATAATGTTTTCTGTAGTATATTTTTATACATTTGATACCACAATGAAACAATGATGCTATACATGTGGAGAAACTATTGAAAGCAAAGCAAAGCAAAACAAAACAAAAACAAAAAGGAACATGACAAATTATAAAACAGAACTTGTCTTTTGTTATTAGAAATGAGAATATTCTTTAGAATATCATCTTAGTGTGTTTTTATTACTCTTAAGTAAATACCTAGTACAGAGAAACCTATAAGGGTAGTAGATGTTTATTTTGAATGATGATTTTGGATGGTTTGAGATATTCAAGAGGTTTGTACAAGTTTCTTCTTGTCCTTTGGAGAGAACAGCTTGCTGGGAAACTCACAGTAGCATGCTGGCATACACAGAAGACAAAAAACCAACTCATGAAAGAATAATACTACTCCTGCAGAAGGCCAATTATCCCTTTTAAAAATCTAACTACCTCTTAAGAACTATCACTTCTCAGCAGTGTTCTAAGGACTTACAATTTCTTAATGAGTCCTGATGAGAAAAAAAGACCCTCCAGTTCATAATATGCAGATCTGTAAAGAGAGTTTTCTCTGTTTACCCAGAAATGCCATAGTTATAAGTATGTCACCTGACTACCAAAATTCAAATCTCTCCAAGTGACATTCCAAGAAATACAATAAATTTATCTAGACTTTTTATATAACAGCTTTTCTTTTTCATGCTTTCCTGGTAATATTTCTGGTCAGAATTTTAAAGGCATGAATAACAAAACCACTCATAAATTAAAAGGTATTGTATTTCTTTCTTTCTCTGAATTACCTAAGAGAAGCAAATTAAACAAGGAAGGGTTCATTTTGTACAAAGTTTGAACATCCAATTCACCATGATGAGGAAGACATAGTGTTAAGAACAACTATGACTGTGGCTGAGAAACCATAGGCTGGTGCTTCACAGGTAAAGGTAGATCTACATGGGTGATCAGCTGCCTTTCTCCCTTTTATTTAGTCACCTGTAATTTTTATCGTTGTAGATTAGGCTACATGATATAGAAAATTGTAGTTATCCTGTGTGTCTTTCTTATGAAGTTTTCTAAATTTAAACTTTGATATCAGTAAGAACCATGGACACCAACAGAGTGATAAAAACTGTGCATTATTGTATGCCTTCGAGTCCTATCCAAGGTTATTTTTTAGATTGACTGACTAGCTTTTGAGTAATTTTTTATGCATACATTGATCCTACAAATATTGGGCTGTAGCTATAGAAGGATCAATAATCCAAACATCGCAGAAAAATGTTAGATAGATTAGACAGACAGACAGACAGACAGGTGATAGGCAAGCAGGTTATTACTCACTATAGTCCAATACTCAATAATTATAATTATTTCCTAATATCAACAATGCTGAAGTTAAAATTATTTCCAAGTATTTAACTACTTTTAATATAGTCATTTTAAATTCATTATATTTGAGACGTGCCTATTGTCCAAATTTTTGGGAAACTGAGGCAGAAGAATCCTGAATTTGAGGTCAGATTAAGCTACATAACAATATGTTGTCTCAGAAAACAAACAACTGTCAAACCAAGAAATAAGAAGCTCATTGTATATAATAGTACATAGTATTTTCTAACAAGATTAGAAGTGACGGTTAATCCAAGGATTTCTTGAAAGTTCCCAAGAGCCTTTCTCCATTAAATCATTTTCATGAGGCTAAACAATTTTAACCTTTTTTTCCCTAGTAGTTTGCTTAAGGAAGAAATATTTGCTAAAAAGTTCCTTAACTTAAAAGTAATATGGGTTAACACTTATAAAGCAGTCTTTCAGTATGAACATTTTTGTATATTAAAAAATTATCATTGTAGTTTGTATTTCTATTGAAGCAGCAAATTAAATTATTTTCAATAGTTTGTAATTGTTTAGTCTACAAATATTTATTATCTTTACAAAGTATTGTATTAAAAAGAAAACTATTCTACTTTCTCTAGAGTTGGTGAAGACAGAAATATAAATGTACTGATTAATCAAAGTGATTATTCCTTTAATGAGGCTAGTTCAGAAAGCAGTGGGAGTATAGAAGAAAGATTGCTAGGTTAGAATACAGAAAATTATCTGAGTTCTGCATTTGTAGAAATATCTGTGCGACTGGAGAAAAGTGCCCACTCTGTTTCAGTGACGAAAATGCTGTGGACCCAACTGGGGCACCAGCCTATTAGTCTCACATCCCATAGATAAGGGCTGTAATCCACATCTTGAAGAAATTTGTAATAGTTCTAAAACTGCATGTCAAATCAGGAAATCACAGAAATTATTCTAGTGCAGTTTTTTAAAGCCTTTAGATTATATCAAGAATAAAAATAGGACTTGGTACTGGACTCTAGAATTGTAATTACATACACTGTAGCTTTTTTTCTGGGTTCTATCTAACCATTTAAAAACAAATAAACATTGGATATCAATAATTTGAACCAAATCAAAACAAAAGCTATCCTAAGAGAAATTGAGTAGGACGGTTTGACCTTTATGAAGTCTTGAAAGTTCCCTGATGCTCAAGAAAGTTTGTTGTGTGCATGTCATTCTAACCTGCATTCCATTATCAATAGATAATGTCCTAAGTTTGTAGGCGCATCCGTCCAATGAAAACTTGCAAAGGCTACACCACGAGGAATTCTCTGTTTTCTAAGAAAGCATTGTTAAACATCTACTTGTCCAGCAGTGACTACTGACTTTGAAAACATAATGTAAGCCAGGCGTTGGTGGCACATGTCTTTAATCCCAGCACTTGGGAGGCAGAGGCAGGTGGATTTCTGAGTTCGAGGCTAGCCTGGTCTACAGAGTGAGTTCCAGGGCAGCCAGGGCTATACAGAGAAACCCTGTCTCGAAAAACTAAAAAAAAAAAAAAAAAAAAAAAAGAAAAAAGAAAACATAATGTAGACTATATCTGCCTCGTGTAATATATTTGTGTCAAAGTGATGGGGTCAAATAGAATGGCATTCTCTACACACTAGTGGATATTTTGAGTGGATTGTAGGTGATTCATGTGCTATTTCATTTGCATAAATTTATATTATGAATTTTTCTTAAATTTCAGGTCTTTAGAATATGTTTATATTTAGAGGAAAGACCTTTAATGTGATTATTAAAATTATGCATAGATTATAATATAATTTAACAGGTGTCCTCAGAAAAGGAATTTGGATATACAGGGAGACACCAGAGATCTACCCATATAGAAAAAAGAGAAATGATGATACAGACAGAAAAACAGCCATCTGAAAGCCAAGGACAGTTGTCTTGGGAGAAATCAACTCAGTTGACATTTTGGTCTTGGATTTGCAAACTTCAGAGTTGTGAGACACATATTACTGTTGTGTAAGTTGGTCTCCTATAATTTGTTGTAGAAGCTCCAGAACAACTAATGTATAGTTTCTTTGCTCAAACAGGCAGAATGATCAAATAATGGTACTGGTCTTCTCTGAGTGTGTGTTCAGCTTGGCACTACAGACTCTAAGTTATAGGAACAATTTCTATTTGTATATTCAGACAGCAAGTGTTCTAGCTGAGTTCTTCCCTGCCTCAGATGAAATCAGAATTGATTCTTCTTCTACTATGCCTTTAAATATATATATATATATATATATATATATATATATATATATATATATA
>JADRCD010230256.1:0-20195 GCA_019843815.1 Montemys delectorum
GTTCTTTTCCTCTGGCTGATGTTGGGTCTGTTGTCTATACTTCACTAATCTTCTCTTCTGTGCCATAATCTCTCAATGGTCCCATTCGGAGTCTTTCATTTCCTAATCTCTGGTTTTCATCTTTAGAAAGTCTGTTGAGGCCTTCTTTATATTGTGTGTAATGTTCTGGACAATGGATTTGACTGTTATTTTTAAGAGCATCGTTATCTTCTGATCCTAACATCTATATCACTGTGGGTTAGTTCTGATTGGCTGATTTTTCTGCCTTTACTCTGAGCTGTGGTGTCCTGATTCTTTGTACATAGATTTTTTTCCACAGTTTCACCTATGTACACTTTGCTTACCGACCCCTCTTCTCTCCTAGCTCCCCACTATCCCACCCACCCTCCTACCTCACGAATCTCTTTTGTGCATTCATGTCTTCTTGTTTTGCTTTGTAACCCACCAAGATTAACCAGGGCCATCTGTATGACTGTGGGCTTAGAGCTACCCATTGGAGTGTAGTGAGCTCTCAGCAGAATCTGTTGGCAGCCAGCTTTTGAGAGTGGCTGGGTAGACTAAATGTTGATAAGGCTGTGGCCTACTATCTGTGGCCTCTTGAGTTAACAGTCCTGCAGTTCTCTCAGCTCTGACCAAAAGTGTTTATTTGTAGCCCTTCATTGGTTTTCCAACTCTGCCTTCCACTCTCCTTGTACACTGCTCCCTGAGTTTTAGATGAGTGGTGAAGTTACTTGTTTAGAGTTGGACCAAAAATCCGGCTTCTTTTCTGCATTTTGGACAGTCTCTACATTCACACTGTTCATTATAAGAATAGGCGTCCCAGATTCAGGCTCTTGTCTAAGGTGTAAGCAGAGGTATTTAGAAGGTAGTCAGTGTAGTTAACCACAAAAATACACCCGCTGGGTCTACTACTTCCCAGACTTGGGTTGTTAGCCAGGCTAACAGTACTGGACATTGGTTCAGCACATCCCCCTGTGGTCTTGAATGCATTCAAAGAACCCTATGGAAAATTATAAGTGTATGCCAACAGTGGAAAATTGCCCTTTTAGGTATTAAATTTGGTGTTTTCAGAAGTACTTGAACATTGTCCCTAGATAGTCTTAATCCCTGAACAGCTTGATCCCCTCCGGTCTTGGTTTTGGTTAAAGCAGGTTATGAGGTGGGACAGGGGCCAGGTTTAGCTAGACCGCACTTGCATCTCCTACAAGTAGCAATAGGCAGGCACCCTTAGGCTTCTGCTTGGTGTACGTGAGCCTTGATCTTGTGGGGTGGTGCTCTCCCAGTCCTGTGAGACCCCTGTATGCTTTGTTGTCCCTCCTGTGGTTCATCATAGTTCCACATGCTTTGTGTGCTTCCTATTCCCATGGAGACTTGAAGGATCACCTACAGATCTCAAGTGTCTCCTCTTTAGTGTCCCTTAGATTCACAGTCTTTCTGATGAAGTCTGGCTGTCCTCCCAGTTCCTAGCCCTCTCTTGGAGCTGTGAGCAATGTCAGCACAATCTCCTCCTTGGTTCTCTTACTTCTGGGCATAGGCTTATTTCTGTAAACCTTGCCTAATACGAACCACTGGGTCGTGTGTTTTGTTCAGTTTCCGTTTTTTCCTATGGGACGGTAAGTCATTGTTACTCCACTTAGCCAGAAGCAAAGACACACTTGATTATTTAATATTGTTAAGCATGTTTGATTGTTTTTCTTCTTTCCAATTTGAACTTGCATTCCTGAACACTTAGAAGTGAGATAAGGGCCGTGTTCCTCAGGGCACAACTGGACACTCGTTCACGTCTAAGGGGCCCCAGAGTTTTAGATATATATGACTTTTGGTGTTTATATTAGAAGAAATGGTGTTAATTCCTCCTCCTGTGAATCTAATGTGCAAGGACCTGTCTCTGACAGCACAACGTGCAAAGATATGCTGTTCCATCCTGCTCTTCCTCCATGACCTAGCTCAAGGCTTTACCTTCACTAGTTCACACAGTCATGGAGAACATTCTTGGAGCAGGAAGCAACAGTTCTAGCCACTTTCTTTGAATATAGTGTCAGACACCAAAGTAGTTAGCATTTTTCAGGTGTGTGTAAGGGCAGTCAATTAACACTAGTGGCTCATTTAGGCAGAAAAAAAAAACCTACAAGCACAGAAACAAACTTTGTTTGTTTGTTTTGGATTCTAAGATTAACTTTACTGTTCCTCATTATTGGATGAAAACTGAAACCAAAAGTCAGAGCTGTGCATGAAGCCAACAGGGGCTCCTCCCCTCCTTTCACGCTGAATTCTGTCTTTCTTTCAGCCTGCTCTCAAGTATGTGCTGTATGCACTGGTTGGCGTTGTGGGGCTCGTAACCCATTATGTGCTGCCTCAAGTAAGGAAGCAGCTACCATGGCACTGCTTCTCCCGGCCTCTGCTGAAGACAGCCGAACACAGTCAGTATGAAGTTCGAAGTGAGTATGTCTTGACACCCTTGGTCTTATGGCTCACTTTGGTATGCCAGCAGGTGAATTAAGCAGACAGCATTGGGTGACACTAGCTCACGCTTCTTGCAGTGGAGTTGAAGCTTCTAGTGAGGTGTCTCCTGCAGGGCACTTTTTCTGCTAAAAGAGCAGTGGCTGTGCTCCCCGGCCATCCTCCAAGAGTACTTACACTTCCTGCTCTAACTCTCACACGCCTGTTGCTGGTGTGTCTGGAGTGTGACTTCTTTAACAGTCCCCGATCCATTTTCTCCCTAATCAATATACAGGCAGCTCATTCCCCATCCAGTCCTCCATTTGAAAGGTTTTAACTTAAGGCCTTTGTTCCTTATGCCACAAGAAAAACTGTCCTACTTAAGAACAGTAGTCACGGTCCTTTCTGTAATTGCTGCTCAGATGTGAGATAAGGAATGAAATGACTGGAGAAGAGATGAAGGCCTGTCCAGCCAGCCAGCTTCTCCCTTCCACTGTAAACTGTGACTCACTCTTCCTTGTCTGTTGGTCCTGTGACGGGCCGTGCTACACACAAGTGACTGAATTAACCAAACTTTCCTCCTCAGACTTCAGTGAACTACTGTAAAGAGGGTGCCTCACCCAGTCATTTGAGTATGAGTTGATATTTTTGAAGAACATTGAAGCCTTTGAAACTGTCACAGAGTTGACTTTCTGTTACACAATGGGCCTCTTAATGAAACTGACTGAAGTAGTATGGTCCTAGTGCTGACCATAGTCTGGACCCTGGAGACACTACCGAATACTAATGAACAAGGTGCAGGATGATGCTCTGGAGACCTTTTGCAAAACAAGTGTCCTTTTAGTTAGGGAAACTGGAAGGCCTGGTGTTGGCCAGCTCTCAGCATCAGTGGCTGACAGGCTCTTGTTTGCTTTTGTTTCCTATGATGAATCATTTCTATCACTTTTATATATAAATAGTACCAAATATTTCATTTTTAAAATCAATAGTTTTATTGGTTGTACAGTTCTTTATTTTAATCAATCTAAATTTTTTACAGATTTTGAATGGCCATAGCATTTTTTGACTTATTGAAAGTACTGAACTGTAGAACTAAACTGTTTTTTGGGGGGGTTCTTTGGGAGGGGGGTTCTTTTGGTTTTTAATTTGTACTGATGTTAGAAATGTAAAGACTGCCTGGCATCCTGGTGTACTGTTTTTAGATAGCCAAAGAGCTTGTTACCTTACCCATCATGTGCTACTAGCAAAGAAAATGCCTGATAGACTGGATGCCTTTAAGCTGTGTACATCTACAGCATATGCTGCCCACTGTCAGAGCAGATACTTTAATAGAGCTTACTTATCTAGGATTGAGGCCCAGCCCAAGATCCTGTAGGAACTCTTTCTATGTACAAAATAGAAAATGAGAAAAATTATAGTGAAAAATAAGATCTCAGGAAATGGAAATTTTGCTGGAGATGCAGGTGAATGGTGAGCAGTTGACTCCTGTATGTTAAGGCTCTGGCGTGACACGTAGCTTTACACAACAGCTTATAAAATAAAGTTACCTAAGTGTGAGTCATGTCTAGGTCAGAAACTGTATATATGCATGTGCTTTTGCGTATATGTGTGTGTGCACCTGAGTATGTGTGTGTCTGCACATGTGTATGCCTGCATTTGTCCGTGCATGCATACATGTATGCAATCACATAAAAGTTGACCATTGAAGTACGGGCTTCTTATGATTTTGTACTCAAAGCATTGAGCTAAATTTGAGTCCTAAGTTCATCCTTTCTTCTTACCATATGCCCGACTGCTTTAAGCACTGTATGAATTGTGATCTTCTGGACTTGTTGCCTCATCAGATGCAGCCACCATGATGTGGTTCGAAAAACTTCATGTGTGGCTTCTTTTTGTGGAGAAGAATATCATCTATCCGCTGATTGTCCTCAACGAGCTTAGCAGCAGTGCAGAGACAATTGCCAGCCCAAAGAAACTAGATACAGAGTGAGTATATAGTCATCTGATCCATGTCTTTAGATTAGAACAGTAATAAGCAACGCCTCACAGACATGGTGAAGCATCTTAATTCATTGGTCAAATACCACTGAACACTGTTTCTGTCACACGGCATCAGAAGAGGAATCTCTCAGGTAAATCATCTTCCCTTTTTTGGGCATCACTATATTTTTACTGTTTTTGACTTTTTAGTGTCAGGTAGTATTTTATAGAGGGTGCTTCTTACATCAAGTGAGTTTGGGTGTCTGCTAAATGGCCTGTAGGTAAAGGTTCCTACTGCCAGGCCTCATGACCTGAACTCAATCCCTGAACCCACAGAATAGAAGAAGAGGACCAACTCCAGCACGTTGTCTTCTGACCACCACACATGAGATGGCAAGTGTGTGTGTGCACACAATCTGTATGCATTGATGCAAAGTAGATGAAAAAGCATAATTTTAATATTACAAGTAAAGTTAGTTTTTAATATTAGATGGCAGGTTTGGGAGGCAGCTCTTGTGCACTGTGCACATTAGACCATGTAGGTGGTCATTTGCCTACATGGTTATCCTCTGTCAGACTCAGTTTTAGTTCCATGTTAGGGAGTGTTGGTACATGTTTTTCATGTATTAAATGCTCTAGTGTTAAATTGAAAAGCTAGAGAACCAGGTTTTAGAACTATAACTTCTAATTTTAAACATGCTTACTTATGTAGAGGATAAAATTCATAGTTTGTACTAATAAAAAATGTTGTATTAGTGCCTTTCAGGGTGTCATAGACTTATCATAGAGATCACTGTTACTGTATATCTATTTCTTAAGACAAAGGAGTTGCCACTGTGATCTCCTGAGTAGTGGGATTACAGTTGCGCGCACACGCGCGTACACACACACACACACACACACTGATTCTATACATTAGTTCTAGAAGTCTGTCTGGTCTCTCTCAAAAGCTTAGCGAGCACATGCTGACCTCAGGGTTGGCGGATGCTGGGTGTTTGCAGCGCAGGCTGATGGGCTGTGCCTATCTCTGCTACAGGTTGGGTGCTTTGATGATCACCATCGCTGGCCTGAAGCTGCTGCGCTCTTCCTTCAGCAGCCCCACATACCAGTACATCACCGTCATCTTCACTGTGCTCTTTTTCAAGTTTGACTATGAAGCCTTCTCAGAGACGATGCTGCTGGATCTCTTCTTCATGTCCATCCTGTTCAGCAAGGTAAGCCATCACGGCACATCCACCTCTGCAGAAAGAAGCTCGTCACTGGCCGACGTGCTTGGCAAGGTTATGCTGCTGTTACATTTGACTACGGGCTTCTAAGTAGTAGTCTTCCCCTCTTGCCAGGTTTTTTTTTGGAGCATATTAAATCCAGGAAGCAGTGTTTGCCATGTGGCTCACTCATAAGAGCCAAAGTCAAATAAGACTTACATGTGGGTGGACTGTGTCCACTGGCAGTTGATGTTCAGACAGATGTGTAGTACAAAAAGAAATTGCTGTTCAGTAGACAGTGGCCACTGTGTTAGATTTTCTCCTGGTTCCTTGTTACATTACATTTGGAACATATTTACTCCAAAGGGCTGAAGTTCAAGGGAAATGTGTCCTGGTATAAAATACAAACATGTATCAGAGACACCTAGAGTTTCTGTTTGAGGACAGCAATCTTGTTGCTTCTACTCCTCGCTTTGCTGGCAGAAGCAGTAATGCTGTGATTGGCCAGAAGAGGGCACAGAACTCTTAAAAACACCAATCCATAAGTCCACGTCTACATTTAAAAGATCTTCCTATCATATTGATGCCAGTGTTTTGGCAGTTGGTAAGTCCTGTCTTGCTGTGTGCTGGGAAAATGGCTTGAGCGCCGTTCGCCTTGGAGGAAGAAGACACACTTGCATGCTGTTTGTCTTCTGGTTGAAGCATCTGCTTAGAGTTTTCCTGACAGCTTTTTCTTTCTTCTCACAGCTTTGGGAACTCCTCTATAAACTGCAGTTCGTGTACACCTATGTTGCTCCCTGGCAGATCACGTGGGGCTCTGCATTCCATGCTTTTGCTCAGCCCTTTGCGGTGCCCCGTATCCTTCACTACAGTTTATGACAATTAGTCATATCCTTGATGAGAACGTCAGCCTACAGCATGCCAGGGACTGTGACAAGCTGGCAAAGCCGCACAGGCTTAGAGAACCACCTATTCTGATTTAGTTTGTGCAACCCACAGATGAACCAAATACAAGCAGAGATTAAGGATTTGTAATAAGTAATGCTATTTTTAAATTTTATACTTAAAATGTAAGTATGATTGGTAATAAAGTTTGAGAACTTTTAATGCACTCGGGGTAAATGAACAGAACATTTTTTACAACAGTTTTAATTAAATACCTGGGTGGAAGTTTCCATCCTCATGCCTCAAAAGTGCTTTCAAGTAACCAGGAGAACTAGGGACCCCAGCCGTGTTCAAACAAAGTTTCACTACACGTATTACGTATCAGAGTATTTGCGTGCTCTCCTAGCGCCTTACCCTGCAGAGCTGTCTCATTTGGCCCCAAGTTCTGCGTTTGGCCTCTGGAAAGGTGGCCCTGAGTATATCAGTGCCAGGTTGACACGTGCCTTTCCTCTCTTTTCTTTTCCCGTCTGTTATGTTTGTTCCTTAACTGTTTGCGCATAGACTCGGCTATGCTGTTTGTTCAAGCAGTAGTGTCGGCCTTCTTCTCCACACCACTAAACCCCTTCCTGGGGAGCGCCATATTCATCACCTCCTATGTTAGGCCTGTTAAGTTCTGGGAGAGAGACTACAAGTAAGTGAATGGAGCGCACAGAAGCCAGTTTCTGTCTTCTCTACAGAAAAGAACAATCCTCGGCATCACCATAAAAAATATTTTTGATCACAAGTTGCTTGATAAAATATTTGTTTTGTTAAAAATTTACATTTATTTCTAAAAATTGAAGATTATATAAATAGACTTGAGGAAATTGATCTTTATTTTCTCAACTATTTGTGTGACCTTTTTTTGTTTGTTTGTTTGTTTTTTGTTTTGTTTTTTTTTTTGAAACAGGGTTTCTCTGTATAGCCCTGGCTGTCCTGGAACTCACACTGTAGACCAGGCTGGCTTCGAACTCAGAAATCCGCCTGCCTCTGCCTCCCTAGTGCTGGTGTTAAAGGCGTGTGCCATCACCGCCCGGCTTATTTGTGTGATTCTTAAAAGTATAATCCTAATTATACTCCTCTGTATTTTTTCATACTGACATGTCTTGGAGTTAGGCCCTATCAGTAACACTTTGACTCTATGTAATACAGTATTGCACCATTACACCAGCTGTGGTGTGTTATAGCATATTTTCCTTAGAATTGTGTTTCTAGAGCTTTCACAGATTCCTTTGCCTTTTCAGGAAGGAAAGTTTCTGGTAACTTCATTCAACCACTGTCCTCCTTTGTGCGTGAGATTCATTGACTGGCTGTTTAGTCCAATGCTTAGAACAGTCTAAGTGAGGGCACACAAACGTCAAAGTGTGTATTAGCATGTTGATCTGCCAATGCCTTTCCCTACACTGCTAAGCAGTGGCACTTTTATTCAGGAAAATAATGGTCTCAACTTTGAAACAGTGATCTAACTTATATACTTGACATCTCCACTTGGCCGTCATCTAAAACTACGTATTATTTCCAATGTTGGTAAATTTATATCACTTTCTGTGTCCTGTTATACTGGGCCAACTTCTAGCGTGAAGTTATATTCTATGATGGTAGTTCCTAACAGTTTGTATCAATAATTTTTTTTGTTTGCTTTTGAGACAGAGTCCACTATGTAGTCTGTCCTGGAACTCATTTTGTAGACTAGGTTGACCTCAAACTCAGATGATTGTGAGCCCACGAGGTTACTGGGAACTGAACTCAGTACATCTGTAAGAACACCCAGTGTTCTTAACCACTGAGCCATCTCGCCAGGCTTGTATCAACATTTTTGGTACCCTTAAAAATACTCAAGACGCCATAGTATTTAAATAGAGATGTTATTTAATAACATTTTCAAACAACCTATTAAAAAGTCATGTTTATTCATTTAAAAATAAGAAATATCCACTATGCCCATCATTTTAGAACTAAGACTGAAGCATGAAGATTACAAGATTCAAGCCCTCTTGGGCTACATGGCAAGACACTGTCTTTTTTTTTTTTTTTTTTTTTTTTAAATGGGATGGGGAAAGGAGGAGGGGGACCATATCCCATATTAGCATAAATATAGCATTTTAAACTAATGAGAATATTTCCCACCTACAAAAATTTTAATAGGAAAATTATAGATTGCATTGTTTGCAGTTTTGCAGAACTTTAATGTTGTATTTGCTAAGAGACAGGTCAGGTCCCCACTTCCTGCTTCTGCATCCACTCTTATAGTACATGTATCTGTTGTTGCAGTAGGACATTTTATATCCATTTGTGTAGTGCAATATAACATTTTGTATCCACTCTTGCAACATGACATTTTGCTTGAAATGATGGAAGAAAAACTAACAACACAGATACACAGTTGAAAAAGAAGGATTTTTTTTTTAATGTGTGTGAGTGTTCTGTCTGCATATGTGCATGTGTACTGCATATTGACTTGTAGTGGAGGAATTCAGAAGAGGACATTGGATCCACTGGGATTGGAGTTCAGGGTAGAGAGCCACCATGTGGCACTGGGAACCCAACCCAGGTTCTTTACAGGAGCAGCCAGTGCTCATGACCACTGACCAGCCCTCCAGCCCCAAGAAAGAAAAGATTGTTGTGGATGCTTTTCCTTGATCCTTCACCAAAAGTCAACAAATAATGGTTTGGTTTTGTTTTGTTTTGTTTTGTTTTGTTTGTTATTTGAAACAGGGTTTCTTTGTGTAGTCCTGGCTGTCCTGGCACTCACTCTGTAGACCAGGCTAACCTGGAATTCAGAGATCTGTTTGCCTCTGCCTCCTGAGTGCTAGGATTAAAGGCGTGCACCACCACTACCTGGCAAATGATGGTTTCTTAAAAGCTAGTTGTAGTGTGGAGTCTAAACTCCACCTGTGAACCTTTAGAAGTGTGTTACATCTGTATTGAATATCCATCTTGTTTGAATGAGTGTTTGCTTGGACATACGTGTTAGTGTTTGTTGGTCATTTGACTAGGTCATGCTTGTTGAGTGAGGTAGATCTCCAAGTACTGATGCAGGAGCTATACAACACTTCCAAAAGGTGGTCACAGCATCAACAATCCCCAAAGAAAAGTCATTAAAGTCTATTGCTTTAAGAAGCTGTCATACTCATGGGTGTGGGTACAGGTTTTCCTAAACTCTTTTAAGTTTTTGTTTAAAAATTTGAATTATGTTGTTGAGAGCTACTTCTGTATTCCCTTGAAGTAATGAGGTCTCTTCCTTGTGTTGATGAATGTCTGTTAAGCAACAGATCTGAATAATCTCATCCCTTCTTGCCTTCTTCACCATTTGAAGTAGCAGTGGTTCTTAGAGGGGAGCCAGCGGTTGAACTTTCAGTTGACATCATTGCACAGCCAGCACCTCCCCCCCCCCCCCCCCCCCCGGGCAGCTCAGCACGTGAGAGTGGGCGCCATGCTCTCTGCACTGTCTCATTTTGTACATAGGCTGCTAATGTGGCCTGCCCCAAGGAGTTGAGAATTCAAACTTTTAACTGGGGCATTTTTAGAGAGATAAGTTAGCTGACTGATTTTACGTGTGTGGCAGTGAAGGAACCCATGGTACTGTTTGGGACCACTGCCTTGGTTCCTGATCAGCACCAGCCTTTGTGGGCCATGGTTTTATACTGCCGGTGCCGGCCTCAGCATCCAGCAGCAGTGTAGGATGGCTCTGACTGGAAAACTGTGAGTCTCTGTTCTTCCGTGGACCTTGGTGACTCTGGATATTTCTAAATGCGCTTTCCCTGAGAAGGAATTCCATGGTCGTATACTTGGGAAAGCTGTGCTCTTTGCATCTGGCCAGTTTTTGTTGTGGTTCATTCATACATGTCTTCTTACACTCTGTAATGATACACGGATGAGGAGGAATTTAGGTTTATGTGTTGTGAAAATACGTAGGAAGAAAATAAAAGTGTAATCAGCTCTGTGCTGCCAAGTTGATGGTTGTCTAGCCACAGTGTGTTCCCAGGGATTTTCCTACAGCGGTGACACTTATCTGTGTCTTAATTTCTCCCTTGCTCTTATTTTTTTTTTAAGTATAAAATACTAAAAATGTTTTATTTTGTTTTCTTCAGCACAAAACGTGTAGACCATTCAAATACCAGATTGGCTTCTCAGCTTGATAGAAATCCAGGTAAGAGTCCTATTTATAAAAAAGACGAGAGCCAGAGGATTTGGTTTGTTTGTATGTTCATGTACGTAGTCATGTGTGGACACACACACACACACACACACACACACACACACACACACGTTCATAGCTTCACTCCCACTTACTATAAATTCTCTAAAAGGAGACAGGATCTCTCTGTAGCCCAGCCTGGCTTCGAACACAGTGTAGTGCAGATTCACTATCCTCCTGCAGACACAAAAAAATAATCATTTTTTTAAAAATCAGCTATCTTTCGCTTTTCTTATTTCCTTTAACAAAGTTCAGTATATGTGACTTAAAGTATATCCACTGTATATACTCATCCATTATGAAATGTATCTTAAGAGTGCAGATAGAAGTTTTAAAGGTGCCATTCAAGGATGGTCCGTATGTAAGCTGAGTAGAGACCAGACAAAAACTAGGTAAGAACACTGAGTGCTCCAGCACAGGTCCTTTCCGCCCAAGTGTTAGGTAAATATTCAGACGTAGTCTTACTTAATTGTGTGCATGGATGTCATGGGGTTTCTAATTTGTATCCAGATGAGGCTTAAGTGGGTTGAATTTTGGTTGTGGTATCATTATCTAAAGTTTGCTTCTTAGCTGATTTGGAAAATCTTATTTTATCACCCTATTCCTGAGAATCTTGTTGCTTTAACGAAGCGAGACTAATGAATCTGTTAATTAGCTCAGGAAACTATTAATTAATTCCCCCAACAAACTTTACTCCCAAGTGGACAGGAATGTGTTGCCACTTAACTCATAAAGTTCTTCAAATGCTTTATCCATCTCAGAAACCAAACTCTAATAATCTAATTGATTTTCAATTATAAAACTGAATTAGGGAGTTATTTAGTTGACATTGATCACTTAGAGTCTCACAGAGGGAAGGACCACCTCCTCCTGAGTGAGAGCGTGCGGACTTAGAGATCTCAGATGCTGTAACAGGGGAAGAGGTCCTGAGGAAGAATCTACACACCTTTTTAATGGATAGATAAACGGCTAGCATAATTAGACTCTTCATTTCTCCTCACTGTCTTCATGTGTAGTTAGTGTGAGTTTAAAATAACTCTCAAGCCTTGAATATTTTGCCTTTCTCCAATGCTTTGACTACAGCTTAGGACTGGCTGCAGTGGGTGGGATACGTGCAAAAAGTGGTTGTCTGTCTCCTCTAGTCTGGAATTTTCTCCCAATGCTTCCAGTGTGACCTTATAGCCAGCTCCGCAGCCGCTGCTCTGTCCACATGTCAGTTCATGTCTGTTCCATATGAGCCTTCATGTGTTTGCGCTTTGACTCATTTGTCTTTGTTTTAGATTTGTTTGTTAAAATCTGACATAGTCTTGCCAATGACCATCTTTTTGTTCCCTTGAATTTTGCATCCTGTATATTTTTGGAGGGAAGGCTTGTAGAAGTCCTTGAATCATAAACAGCTGGAAAATTCTTAGGGTCCATCTAGTCAGAACTCCACGCTGAACAGATGGGGAACTTCCACTCAGAGGAGTATTGAGACTTTTCTTTCAAGACTTACTTTATTTTTAATTATGTGTACACTTGCATACCTGAGTTACACTTGCATGCCTTAGTGCGTGTGCGCTCGAGCGTGTGCACGTGCACACACATGGGTATAGATGCTGTGGATACCAGAAAAGGGAAATCCTAGAGCTGGCAGTAACAGGCTTTTGAGCTAGCTGCCTGTTACTGGTACTTGGAACAAAACCTAGCTCCTCTATAAGAATTACACGTGCTTTTAACTGCTGAACTATCTCTCCAGCCCCTTGACTCCTAAATCTTGATTCTGGAACTTTACTTATTATTTGCTGTATATTAATGAGGTTTCGTTGCTGTGATAAAATACCCAAGATGAGCTTCCTCAAGGGGGGGGGGGGTGATGTACTCTGTTCACAGTTTCAGAGGTGTAAGTCTCGGGTTGTATGGCACCATTGGGCTATGTGCTGTGCTAAGGCAGAACCTCAGAACCCAGGAGCATGTGACAGCAGAGCTGCTCCTGCCAGGTGCCAGGCACTCTTCACAGGCATGTTCCCAAGCCATATTTCCTGCTGTTTTTACCTCCCAGTAATGTCCCCAGCTGGACAGGAATCTTTGGGGGTTGTTGTGCATCCAAACCATAGCATGGTTTTCCTCTTATATCTAATTCGTAGGTGTATGATGTATATTTTTTTCCTGTCAAATAAATGTAAACATGGCCATAAGAGGAATTTAGTTTTAGGCTGTTCATTTAGATTGTTTTGTCTCACCCTGTAGCCCAGGCTGGCTCCAGATTTGTGTCAGTCTCCCTGCCTTTGCTCTTGAGTGCTGGATTTGCAGTCTGCATTATGATATCTGCCTAATTTCAATCTTTTTAGTGATCTTGTTCATCAATGCAACAGGTACTTAAAGTGAAATAAACTTTTCTTCAACTCTCTTCTTACAGGATCAGATGACAACAATCTGAATTCTATCTTCTATGAACATTTAACCAGATCCCTCCAGCACAGTCTTTGTGGTGATTTGCTGCTAGGACGGTGGGGGAACTATAGTACTGGGGACTGTTTCGTCCTTGCCTCTGACTATCTCAACGCATTAGTACACCTCATAGAGATAGGCAATGGCCTGGTCACCTTCCAGTTGCGGGGACTTGAGTTCAGAGGTAAGACATTCAGTCACCTTTTAGTTGTATAGGTACCTGTGGTAGTAAAGTTGTGTATATTTAAATCCCAAATGAAAGGTGTCAGAATTGGCAGCTGGAGTATAGCTTACCTGTTAAGAGCATTTGCTGCTCATCCAGAGGACCCAGGTCCTGCTCCCAGCACCCAGACCAGGTGGCTCACAACTCCACTTCCAGGGAGTCTGACCCCCTCTTCTGGCCTCCAAGGACACCTGCATGCATGTGGTGCGTGCATATATGTGTGTGTATGTGTGTGTATACATATATATATGTATGTATGTATATATATGCATATATGTATATATGTATATATATGTATACACATACACACACATGTACATACTCAGGGATATACACACATAATAAATAAATCTTTAAAAAAATTACAAAATTAGATCTTTGAGGTTGTTGCCCCTCCCACCAGCCCTCCACAATTTTATGTGCTGACAAGCCAATTCATTCTACACAGAAAATTATTCTTCAGAAAAATACCAACGTAAATTGTCAAATCCTGCACAATAAGTAGCTTGTACACATTAGTAGGAGCTAGTTTTACATTCAGCGACCTTCTGCTTCTGTTTGTGACAAATGGACATTGTTGGAAGATGAGCATTTGCTCCTTTGGGCTTCACTTGGCATTAGTGCAGTTGTAAGCCCATTAAAGTTTTTTGGAAGTCTGTTAGAATTAAAGAAGCCTCTTTATAGCATAAATCCCCAGGCCTTCAGTGTGCTACGACATACTGCGATGAGCAGAGAGCCTACCTGAGTTCTGGAGTTCGCTACAGTTTGGTGATGAATATTCCAGAACACATGAGTCACATACTCTGAGTCACTGTAAGATATGTCTTTTCTAATTGTCTGCCTAGTACACACTCTTTCCCAGTCGCTGGTCTTTGCCTTTGTCTGGAACAGTCTTGTCTTTTCTAAGGGACCTACTGTCAGCAGCGGGAAGTGGAAGCCATTACAGAAGGGGTAGAAGAAGATGAAGGGTTTTGCTGCTGTGAGCCTGGCCATGTACCGCATGTGCTTTCCTTCAACGCTGCGTTTGGCCAGCGCTGGCTGGCATGGGAGGTGGTTGTCACTAAGTACATTCTGGAGGGCTACAGCATCACTGACAACAGTGCTGCTTCCATGCTTCAAGTCTTTGACCTTCGCCGAGTCCTTACCACCTACTATGTCAAGGTAAAGTATGTGCCTGCCTGGACCTCTAAGCAGCTGATGGCTTTCTTGGGAAAGACCCTCACAGGCGCATGGACGCGCACACACGCATAGTTTATGGTTTAGGACAGTTGAGTGTTCACTCACACACATGCACACACATGGCACGGCTCTTAAGACACTTAAATCTGCAGCCAAGTAGAGTTGACAGGTGTTTCCAGGACGTTTGAGAGTGTGACACTAGAGCTTTGCCCATGGTGAACAAACACCAGGCCTGAAGGCAAAGCCAGCCCCTCACTGGCCAAGGGGAATCCTTTACAGGAGAAGCCAGGCCTTTGTTAACTTGTGTTACTGCTTTGTTTCATGGAGCCTGGGAATGACTGTTACAGCCCTAGCCACCCTGGAACTTGTTATGTAAACCAGGCTAGCCTAGAATTCTCAGAGACCCAACTGCTTGTCTCCCTATTGGGATTAAAGGCATCTCACCAGCAAGGTCAGTATTTTTAAGAGGGGTGTTGTGTGGTAAGCTATGATATGCACATCTGGGTTTTTTCTATTTTATGTTGTTTCTACTAAGTTCCACATTATTTTAATGAACCTTGAGCCTTCCATTTGCCTAAAACCAGGAAGCTAAGCAAACTTAATTTACAACACTTTCTTAACTTGTGTGTTTATGTGGCACACCTCACACATTTCTTGCGTATGGGCATGCGCGCGCACCTGCATGTAGGCATGTGACACACATGTGTGCCCCCTTTATGTTTTTTTATTTCTATCACTTGACCTGTGAACACCAAAGGTTTTAATAATTTTTTGAAGAAATTTTCAAAATAAATGTAATATAGTAATTTTTCACCTCTTTAAAAATAGCCTGATTCAAAAGCATTGTAATTAATACACTACAAGTTGCCTTGCTGAATTTATGGTTGTGATCTTAAAGTACTGGATGATGTTTTCATTTAGGAGGGCTTCAAGTAGCTTTCTTAAAATGTAGGCATAGGATACTAAGTTAAAATACATATTGTGAACTATATTATCTATAGGAGCAGTGGATGTTCATGTAATATTAGAAATAATTTTTTTTTAGTATAATGTTAAAGAAGGATAAATTTGCATTGTGATTTGACTTGAATTCTCTGTGTTTCTTAATTAGGGTATCATTTATTATGTCACAACCTCCTCCAAGTTGGAGGAGTGGCTGGCTAATGAGACAATGCAGGAAGGATTGCGTCTGTGTGCAGACCGCAACTATGTTGACGTGGACCCAACTTTTAACCCAAACATTGACGAGGACTATGACCATCGGCTGGCAGGCATATCTCGGGAGAGTTTCTGTGTGATTTACCTCAACTGGATAGAGTACTGCTCTTCCCGGAGAGCAAAGGTAGAGTGGGTCCATAGCCTTTGCAATTCTCCGAATCCAAAGGGAGAAGTCTCCTGTTAGTTACTATGAGTTGTCTTCTCCTGCCCTTGCTCTGAGATCCTCTGAGAGAGAATGGTCCTCCTCGGCTTTGCAGCATCCATCCGGGCAGCGTGATACAAGCCGTGGTTCCATACAGTACTTTCTGAGATCTAGTCCATAAGCTCTGCCCACCAGATCTAACTGTGTTTGTCCCAAATATAGGCCTAGACCAGTGCTGTCTCTGAGAACCTCCAGCCATGACAGATGTGTCCTCTGCGGTCCAGGGAGGATCATACTGGCTTTAACACTTGACATTATCCTACATTTTGCTTAGCTGTAATTGTTATAAACAGCTTGTTCAACTGTGACTACTGTTGGACAGTGCACATCTGGGACATCCCATGGAAATTTAGATAAAAATTAACAGTGCACTTTGGAAATAAAGGTTTCTTTAGGTCTCTCCCAAGAAATTCTGATTCTGTCAATTTAGACCACAAATGTAAAATAGGAATCTCAGGGGCACACATTAGGACAACTTGTCCTACCTAAAGATAAATTACAGGTTTTCCAACTACTATTTCTAGGTTTATCACATTATCATGCCCCTGGCCAGACTATCAAAACCACAAACCCCAAGCACTGTGGCCAGGGCTCACTACCACAGGAGCTTCTCTGGAGCTGAGCACCCAGCATCCTGTATATGTGGTGCCCTCAGGGTTATCGCACCTGTTAGCCTTGCTTTTCAGCTCCTTCCAGGCATCCTGTCATCTTAGTGCCTTTCCATCAACTGCAGTAGGGTGCCTTCATGTTTTCTCTCTGAGTGGTAGGTGGCCTGTGAACTGTATGCCAGATGTGCAGCATGTTCTGATCTGAATCTCTTGTTTTAAAGAACAAATTAAATGCCCATCTGAGATGGTATGGATCAGAGACAAACATTTGAGAATGACTTTCCTTCCAAAGTTGTAACAAGCAGGTGGCTTTGTTTTGTTTTTCATACATGAACTATACTTAAGGGCTTTCCATAATGTTTTCATATTTGGTGGGGGGTGGGACATATGGACATGTTATAATATCCCTTTTCTGGCTTTCATAGTGTTGAAGTACACTACTTCTCAGAAATGGCCTCCATTCTCAACTCAAGTATCCTCCTCTCTCAGAGGTTACTGGAAGGTTGGACATAGCTTGAGGAAGTTCTGATGCCCATACATCATATATTCAGAAGGCTCGCCTTGGGGGCTGGGAAGATGATTCATCAGTTAAACACACTTGCTGTTCTTACAGAGGACCTGAGTTCGGGTCCTAGCACACACATGGTAGCTCACAACCATCCTACTAGTTAAGACTAGTTCCAGGGGATTCAACACCCACTTGTGGCCTCCTTAGGAAACATGCTTATACATATAAAATAAATATTTTTTGAGGCCCATGTCCAATCTGGGTGTTCCCATTCTCTTCAGACAGTCTATTACCCACTCAGCCCTGGGGTATATTCTACCCATTGCAGTCCCTTTAAAATAAAGTTAGTAGTGTTAAAACGATCCCCAGCTCCTTAAGAGCAAGCATTCTGCCCCTGTAATCCCTTTCCCAGAAGGACCTCTTCCTGAGAAAGCCCTCTAAGCTGTGGAGATGCACTGACTCCAAGCAGTGTCCCCCCAGGCAGTGTTATGTCAAAAAAAAAAAAAAAAAACCAAAAAAAAAAAAAAAAAAAACCGAACAAACAAAAAGCAACAGAAACCCCTTTTCTTCCTTCTCCGATTATAAAGTTCAGCCCCTTCTTTTATCTAGCTCTGACTTATTGATTAGATATGTTCTAATTTGTTAAATACTTATGTAGCTTTCTGACGTGTAATGTTCTTCATTTTAAAGCCACTTGACGTGGATAAAGACTCATCTCTGGTGACTCTTTGTTATGGACTCTGTGTTCTCGGACGAAGAGCTTTGGGGACAGCCTCCCACCACATGTCCAGGTAAAGAGGCATCTGTGTTTTCAAGATGGGATTGGGGGATGAGGGTGCTAGAGAGGTGGTTCAGTGCTTAAGGTCACTGGCTGCTCTGCCAGAAGGCCTGGGTTCAATTCCTAGCCAACATGCTGGCTCATAGCCATCTGGAACTCCAGTTTCAGGGGATCTGATGCCCACTGTGAGCACCAGGCAGGCCAGTAGTACATAGACACACATGTAGGCCACACACACACACGTGCAGGAAACACCCACACACACAATATTTTTTAAGTTAAAAAGAAGAAAAAGCGTGAGAAGCTCTCTGTGACCTAAACTAATTATGTTTTTGTTTAGTTAATTGATTGAAATTTTTTTTTTTTTTTTCTGAGACAGGGTTTCTCTGTGTAGCCCTGGCTGTCCTGCAACTCACTCTGTAGATCAGGCTGGACTCAAACTCAGAAATCCACCTGCCTCTGCCTCCCAAGTGCTGGGATTAAAGGCATGCACCACCACCACCCAGCTGATTGAATTTTTTTTTAAGATTTATTTTTTTATTATTATAAATAAGTACACCGTAGCTGTCTTCAGACACACCAGAAGAGGACGTCAGATCTCATACGGGTGGTTGTGAGCCACCATGTGGTTGCTGGGATTTGAACTCAGGCCCTCTGGAAGAGCAGCCAGTGCTCTTCACCCCTGAGCCATCTCTCCAGCCCTGAAATTTTTTTTAAACTTTCATTTTGTACTATTTTATAAGACTTCATAGTATTTTAAATGTCTTTTGATTACATGTTTTACATTAGACTCTCTTTAATTTCCTTTGAATCTTAGGCTGTCTGCCTGCTGTCTGTCTGTATGAACTACTACCATGGTTCCTAAGCAAGGTTCCTAGTCACACAGGACCTGTCTCCTGAATCTCGCTTATGAGTTCAGACTTTCGTTCCTGGACTCTTCTTTCAGCACACTCTTAAAGCATGGTCTCAACCTTCCTAATGCTGCGGCCCTTTAATATAGTTCCTCATATTGCGGTGACCCCCCAGCCATAAAATTATTTCATTGCTGCTTTATAGCTAATTTTGCTACTGTCATGAATCATAATGTCAGTATCTGATATGCAGGATATCTGATAAGTGACCTCAAAGGGGTCGCAACCGACAGATTCAGGTCTGCTGCAGAGCAGACATGAGGTTCATGTCATGAAGACCCCTGTCAGAATATGTGCACTTTATCTCCAACCTTACAGCAACCTGGAGTCCTTCCTCTATGGATTGCATGCCCTGTTTAAAGGGGACTTTCGGATTTCTTCAGTCCGAGACGAGTGGATCTTTGCTGACATGGAGCTGCTGAGAAAAGTTGTCGTGCCTGGAATCCGTATGTCCATTAAACTCCATCAGGTGAGAGACGAATTGGCTGTGCTGTTTAATTTATTTTGGGAGTTTGCTGATACTTTGCCATTGATTTCCATGTTATGTTTTGGAGACCTTTGGAGAGGCTCTCATCTGAACCCAGGAAGAGCCCTAGCAAAGCACTCAATCTCAGAACCCTGAACTGTTCCTCATAGTAACAGTAGTAGTGAATCTTAATATTACTGTCCGTTAATATTCATGATCTAGGTGTCAGCAGCAAACTGAAAAGGAAGATCTCTACCCCAAAATGCTTGTTTAACATGTGATTGCAGTTCCGGTCCCTTACCTTTGTCATAGTTTCTATCCCTGCACAAACACCATGACCACGAAGCAAGTTGGGGAGGAAATTATTTATTCAGCTTACACTTTCCAACTGCTGTTCAACACCAAGGGAAGTCAGGACTGGAACTCAAGCAGATCAGGAAGCAGGAGCTGACGCAGAGGCCATGGAGGGATGTTCCTTACTGGCTTGCTTCCCCTGGCTTGCTCAGCTTGCTTTCTTAGAGAACCCAAAACTACCAGCCCAGTGATGGCACCACCCACAACACCCACTCCTGCTTTTATCACTAATTAAGAAAATGCCCTACAGCTGAATCTCGTGGAGGCATTTTCTCACCTGAAGCTCCTTTCTCTGTGATCACTCCAGCTTGTGTCAAGTTGACACAAAAGGAGCCAGTGCACCCAGTGAACATGTGACAGCTGCAAGTGCTGCATGACTCCTCAAGAGGGCAGCAAACTGCTGCCTCTGCTCATTGAGCTCAGTGCCTGTAGCAGGCAAGCAGGGCAGGCTCAGGGACCTACCAGGGAAATGAAATTGAAGGTTGGCCCCAAAATGTTTTTCCAAAGCCCTCTATCATTGGAAAACTACATATGGTTATGTGCTAGCAATGGTAGGAGCCATGTGGGGAATG
>JADRCD010230257.1:0-33555 GCA_019843815.1 Montemys delectorum
TGCAATAGGATATTTATGAAAAAATATTTCTTTACCTGCTGTTTACAATGAGGTTTAAATGCTGACACAAGGGCTCCTGTGTCTTCAGGTTAGAATGACTGGCTTCAACAGAGTACTGGTCTACCTACACTCACACAAAAGATCTTACAGATGAGCACAGGCACAGTTGACAGTAAAATCCAATTTACCTCCTCAGCTCTAAACCAGTATCTGCCCCAGCTGGAGACTGGTAAAAGCTTATTAAATTGACATGAAGTTTTACCTTGGATTCAGAACATATATTTCCAAAAGAGCTTTCTTTTTGGATGATTTAAGGATTTCAGGAGGATTTAAGTCTACCAAGAATAAAAATGAAAACCCCAGCTTTCCAGGATTGTTAACCAACAGGCTGAAATTGAAGCTTAGTGAGCCAATGTTTGCAGAAAAATAGTCTACGTTTATTATGTCAGAAGAGGGTTTCATGAAAACCAAGCGCATCTGGATTTAAGAAATGCAACAGTAACTTTTGGGACTCCACAGATCACTCAGTGACACTTTTTATCGGTGTACATTATGACAAAGGCACTTCCTGACAAAGGCCACTCAGGTACTGCAGTTAACAATAGTTAAAACAAAGACAGGATCCAGGGCCTAGTGGTTAAAAAAGCTTGTTGCTCTGCCTATATGGCCAGAAACCAGGCTGGATAGCTCAGAGACCCAGGATAGAACCAAACATAACTGGAGAAGGAAAAAAGTCAATGAAATTATTCCTAATGATATTCCGCTATAGTCATAGATTAGCGTCTAGCCTATTTGTCATCAGAGAGGTATCATCCAACAACTCATGGGAGTAGATGTAGAGACTTACTGCCAAACACTAGGTGGAGCTTAGGGAACCCCACAGAAGATGGGGAGAACGGATTATAGGAACCAGAGGGTGGAGGAGACCACAAGAACATGGCCCACAGAATCAACTAAGCAGGGATCATAGGGGCTCACAGAGACTGTGCCAACAATCACAGACCCTATATGGGACTGAGTTAGGTCTAGTTGTGTAGCTTAGTGTTTCCGTGGGACTCTGAACAGTGCAGCGGGGTGGCGGCGTCTCTGACTCTTTGGCCTGCTCTTGGGACCCCTTTCCTCCTACTGGGTTGCCTTGCCCAGGCTTGCTTTGTTCCTAGTTTTATTTTGTAATTTGTAATGCTGGGTTTGGCTGATATCTGGGGAACCTGCTCTTTTCAGAAGGGAAAGAGAGGAGGAGTGGATCTGAGGGATAGGGAAAGAGGGAGGAGGGCTGAGAGGACTGGGGGAAGGAGCAACTGCAGCAGAGATGTCATGTATAAGAGAAGACTAAGTAAAAAGGTAAGGGAGGGGGACGCACGCACGCACGCACGCACGCACGCACGCAAAGATGAGAAAGGGGGCGGGGAGAAAGAACTGTTGCTCTTCGAAAGGACCTGAGTCCTGAGTTCAGTTCCCATTACCCACATCTGTGACTTCAGTTCTGGAATGCCTGCCTGATGTCCTCCTTTGGCTTCCATGGGCACTCTCATGTACACGTGTGCAGTGCTAGAAAAATCCTATGGAAAAGCTACGTTTCACTGGAGTTCCTGACCACAGAAATGTGAAACAGTCAAAGCACAGTCTCTCCCTGGGTTTATTCTGATGAAGTTGGCTCTTACCGTGCTAGGCACAGATTTGACGGCAGGGTAGCTTTTGGCTACTGGCAATCACAAAATACCACAAAATGACAAAATGCCACACCCGGTGCCAAGGAGAGCTGGCGGAGATTGGGGAGGACGAATCCATGATTGTATGGTGTTTTTGTAATCTTCACACTAATTAGGAATAATTCTCAAGTATTAAAGCCCAGTCCCCCAGAAGTAAGAGAAGTGGCTCTCTCCTGGTACTTTAGTGGTCGTGCTTAAACACACTCCTCAAATAGGAGCATGCATCCCAGGACACAGAAGCCTCTGCCAGCAAGAAGAAGACAGAGCAGCTAGCACATCACACCGGCTTTCTCTTCCTATGTGTCAAACGCAGCCAGCATGAGAACAACACTGCATCAGTCGGAGTCTTAGTTATTGATCTACTGTGAGAGGACACTTACGCCCAAGGCAGTTCTTATACCGGAAATCCTTTAATTGGGGCCTACAGGGAACACACACACACACACACACACACACACACACACACAGAGCCTGATCTGGGCTTTAGGAACCTCAAAGTCCACTCATAGTACCGTATCTTCACCAAGAAGGGCACACCTCGTCCAACAGGGCCTAATCCTTCCCAAACAGTCCCACTGACTGAGGATGAAGCATTCAAACCTATGAGCCTATGGGGGTGGGCCATTCTCATCCAAACCCCTACAGTCAGGGAGTTTAAACTAGAACTTCTAGTAAATGTGCCCCAACTGTAAACAAATTCCAAAACTGCCCGGGGCCACTTATGCAAGCAGAGTGGCAGCAAGAGAGGACTGAAACTCTAATGAAATGAAGGAAACTGCACTTCCCCCTCATGTCAGCCTGCAAGATTGCCCCAGCAAGGGGCACTAACTGGGCCCTGTTTCTCAGGTAATAATATTCCCCTCAATTCTAGTTCCTACTAAATATGTACTGTTCGCTAGAGCAACCCTGTGCTCAGAATATTTCCTTGCTGCTATTTATCCAGAGACTTATGTTCTTGGCTATTTTCCTAAGAATAACAAATAAAACAGGAGGCCTGGCGACATTTGGAAATAAGCAGAACAAGCTGCAATACAATAGAGTAATTCTTCAAAAATTAAAAAAAATTATTAAATGGAATAGCATTTGAACTGCCAATACCATGAGGAATTTCCTCTTGCTTTTAAATATAGTCACTAACTATAAAAGAAGTGAAGCAATTAGAGGTTTTATTTTGTAATTTCTCTAGAGTAAAGCCAGGGTTCTATTTTCCCTAGGAAAGGTAATCAATGATATGTTGAGGAACATGACTTATCTATAAGTGATAGAATTTTTCTCATAGTAAAAACTGATTTAAAAGAAAGATTGTATTTTATGGTGAGTTCTCCTTTGCCTGAATGTGTTTGTGCATCAAGTGCATGCAATGCTGGCAGAAGCCAGAAGAGGGCATCAGATCCTCAGGGTCATAGGCCTGGAGTCAGCGGTCATGAGGGTGCTGGGAAAGGAACCCAGGTCCTCTGGAAGTGCAGCCAGTAGACTTGACCAGACCCCAAAACAATCAATGTTTTAATGGAAGTATTATAAAATGAGCAATTTTTTTTGAAAAATGAAATAAGCAAACTCCCACCCCAGAAGTAACAGTGTGTGCATGATGGCTAGACTGGAACACTGCTCTCCAGACTTCCACCTCCAGGTGTGTACATACAAACACTGTTGGAAGGTGTTATCTTTTGACAGCGTCATTCTATACTATACTATACGCCAACGTGTCTATCTTCTGGTCACTTTTCCGATTTTGCTTGCTTGAACGAAACACAGAATTGTTTCAACCTTCTTCAAAGCCAAATCATACCTGGAATTTTTCGCCTTTGTGCATCTGGGTTGACCTGAATTCGGGAGAATCTATAAAGGCACACGGGTAAATGTTATGCAGAAAATGTCCTTGATAGGAGACCTTCATTCTGGTAACAGAAGTCAAATGGTAACATACAGAATTTCACAAAATAAATAAATAAATAAATAAACAAACAAACAACAAAGTAATTCTTTTCATCACCACATTATAGTAATAATGGAGTTGTCCTGGTTTTAAAGATTCCACAGATAATGGACACAACTTAAAGCACTTCCAGAAACAGAAATACTTTTTAATGACTTAAGAAAAAAAAAACAAACAGCATCCATTATCAATCCAGACCATGGTTTACATTGTTGCCACTCTTACAGCTGGAATGACACTGCAATTTGTATACTACAGACATTAGAGAGGAAAACATAACTATGTCTCAAGGCAGGCCTGGTAGCACACAGCCATAGACCCAGTCACTCAAGAGGCTGAAGCCCAGGAATTTGAGACGTCATCTAAAACTACCGTCAAAGGAACACGGTAATAATTATGCCCATGGAACATTGGTGACTCTCCACTCAGATGAGCCACATGTACCGCAGTACTCAAAAACTAAACAGGTCACCTTCGTGACCTGTGCAAGCTTCTGAAATTTAAACACATTTCAACTTCGACTCATTGACTTCAAGCAAAAAGTCAACATGGTTAAAAAAAAAATATTCACAGTATAAAATTTTGGTCTCAATAAGATTTGGGGCCCTGGTGTCTTCCTAAATTTGGGGTGCTGCTCCACAGCAGCCCATATTTAAGTTGCAAACTTGATCTTCACCAGGAGTCATTGCTTCTTTGTTAGCTAGCACCATTTCCTTCCCAGAGGCTATGAAAGACGGAAGGCAACCCAGGGATTCCCACTTCCACACACACTCACCTTCCCTTTAGGAGAATACTAAGACGATCATCAACTGAGGTTTTGTCCTCTGTGGCATAAACCTGGCCCCTTTTCAAGGTCTGGATCATACAAAACTGTCCAGTTAACCTTCTAAACAAATCTGGAGGGACTCGGAGTGGTTCAAACAACCGGTGGTAGACCCCGCCCAGCTCCTTTTCAATTTTGACCTGAAAGACAGCAACACCAAGGTCCGGCACCAAAGCAGTCCCCAGACACTGACTCTGGAGGGCACAATATGGATTTCAAACACAAACAAACCTGTGATACACACCAGTGGCTCACTATATGTGCTCAGAGGGGAATTAGAGGGTTTCATCGTGGTGTACATTTACACTCTAAAAAGGAACCTTGAAGCTCAGAGTCTATTTGAAGTGCGTAGGAGCCAGGTGGGATGGCGGGAATAAGATTGGTTACACCTCTTTCTACTGACCATGAAGCAACTGCTTGAGTTTTTGGGTTTTGTCAAATCACACCGCTTCCTACCTCACTTAGCAGCAGTACGTACATAATACAATGTTTATTTCAAAGGACAAAACAACCTTAACTTATGATAGTGAGAAAGTAAGAATAGCTATAAACACAAATTTACAAAATAATGCATTGAGCATTGTTTTTAATCTCCGGGTCATGATTTAATGCCTCAAGGCAGTGAAGCCTACACTCTCGGCTTCACATTTACATATTCATAAGCAAAGCAAAAGGGGAGGGTGGAGAGCGGTTGGCGTCGTGGTTCATCCTAACCTAAACAACACAGAACTGAGATCCCACTGAAGAATAAGGCTGGCTATGAGTAGACCGGTGCACCACCTTAATGATCTTTTGTCACACTGTCTCAGGCCCAGGGCCTGCCACACGTCTGCACATGGCAGTGTCTGGCAGTTACAGTAATTGGGTGCATGGGAAATTGTACTGCCCTGTAGATGAACTCTGAGCCAGCGAAGGGCCTCCCAGACACACGGTGAAATCTACAGACACAGAGCACAGCATCCTCTTATGGGAGCTGCTTCCACCTGAGGTCACTCTCCTCTGCCTCACTGCTTCATTTCCCTGAGGAATCTTTTATTTATTTGTTTGCTGATTGATTGATTGACTGAAGTGATAGTCTGAGGAGATAAAAAAAAAAAAAAAACCAAGAGCTCAACTGTTCCATGTTCTTTCTGGGGCTCCAATCGTGTCCATAAGCACTGCAGCCCAGTGATGAACACAGGACCTGGTACAGGCTAGCGGCACACATCCTTGCCCCGCCGCTCCTTACACCTCAGATCAAGACTCAGTTTCTTCGTGAGGTTGTCTGGATTCTCTTCTCTGGAAGCACCTGTTTGTCAGAAGTTTCCCAATACACACAGGGCTACAACAGCTCATGTGCGAGATGATGCTATGGCTCCCAACTGTTTGCTGCCCCATAAGAGAACGGTCTACCTTACCCCGACACAAGCAGGCTTGGGCATGTCACCGGCTTTGGCCCATGAAATAATGAGCAGAAGTGACACATTTCATCTGAGTAGATTCTTTTTTTTTAAAGTTTGTTTTTAAATTTTATGCATATGGGTATTTGGTCAACATTATGTGCTTATAGATGCCAAAAGAGGGCACTGCATCTCCTGGACCTGGAGTAACAGTTGGATGGGGACTCCCATGTGGTATAGGGAACTAAACCCAGATCCTCTGCAAAAGCAGCCAATGCTCTTCACCACTGAGTCACCTTCCAGTTCCTCGAGCAGATATCTCAAGAGTCATCGGTGTTTTTCTGACCTCTGTAACGCTCCCCGCACCCCCCGTGAGAATGCAGAGACCCTGAAATGAGTAAGATGGTGGGCTAGAACCTGTTGATGCCAGTCCACAGAAAAGGCGGGTGAGAAGAGAAACCCTGGCATCTTTAGATCATGTGCTACACTGCCTAACCCAGAAAACAACTGACCGATCCGGGCAAGTGGCCCACACTGAGCCGCTGTGCGAGAGGTTGTACAATGGTGGGGTGTACACAGTACACTGCACCTGTGTCTCTGTGTGAAATCCTTAGTTTCTAACAGTTTTCTACATTAAACATAGAGCTGGGATAAGCGTTACCATCTCAGGTCACTGAATGCTTGTGCTTAGGGCAGTTGGCGAGCACGGGTGGATGGCTCGATGTCTAGGAACCCGGCTGCTCTCTACTTTGTTTCTAGGTTTATGCTTTGGGAAGTTATGTTGCTGTAGGTCTGGGTTTTTGTTTGTTTGTTTGTTTTTTGTTTTGTTTTTCATTATCATTATCATTGTCATTTTCTTTTCTTTCTTTCTTCCTCCCTCCCTCCCTCTCTCTTCTTTCTCTCCTTTCTTTCTTTCTCTTCTTCCTTCCTTCCTTCCTTTCTTTTTAATTTAAAAATGGAAGCCCATCACAGCTCCAAGCTGACTTCAAACTCACTAGGCTGGCCTTGACCTCCACCTGCCCCAGGGAATGCTGGGAGACCACAGGGGTGTGACGCTACATTCAGACTCGCACTGTTACTAAGAAAACACAGCAAGAGAAGCCAGGGTCCCAAATAAATAGTTAAGTATGGATATCCTGGTTAAAAAAAAAAAAAAAGCCACCAAAAGTGCTGATTTCTTCAAGTCAGTAGTTTAGGCTCAAGAAAGGTAATAACCATGATGTTAAGAAAAGAGAGTGAGCCATTTGCAAGTCATTAGTATGAAATGGAGCTGCCTATCAGTAATTTTATAATTAAGCAAAGATATTCCCCAGTGATATCTGAGTATCACCAGACCAGGAAATAGTCACATAATAGGCCTAAAAAAAGATAGCATTAGTCATGTCTTTCATGCCCCAGTGAGTCAAAGTTTTGAAAATTCATTTGTTAGATGAATTTCACAGATTTCAAATGTTTTTCTCTCAGGCATTTATTCAGAAAGCTCAATATTCTGAACAGTCAAGAGGGACCAAGGCTGTCGGGTGCTCACATGCAAGTCTGAATGAAGTAATTTTAAAAAGCTTTCATATTTAAAGTCACTTTCTAATTTAAAAAAATTTTAGTAATTACCGGTCTTTTCTTGTACAAAAGATATGAAAGATGCAAAATATTGATACCCAAGAATACCGAATTCCAGATCATCATATCCAAGGCACAGCGGTAGAGAGTGGCCCAGACGACATAAAGGGCGCATCCTGTTGAAGAAGAGTCAACATATTAGACACTCACAACGGATTCAGCAAACAGCTTAATATAATCCTCCTCTGTCTAGAAATCAAACATGTTCTAGAAATACTTAAGTTGAATACCACACTTTCATTGGAGTTTATTACTAAAATCATCTCACCACTTAATACATGTTTTGCTATTTCTATAGAAACAATGTTTTTGCTTGTTTGTTTGTTTTCCAAGACAGGGTCTCACTGTGTAGTTTTGGCTGTCCTGAAACTCACTGTGTAGACCAGGCTGACTTTGAACTCACAGAAATTCACCTGCCTCTGCCTCCTGATTGCTGGGACTAAAGGAATGTGGGTAGGAATTTTTTTTAAAAAATATTCTTTTAAAAAATATTTTTTTGAAAAAAAAAAACGTAATTTAAAAGCTAAAGAAAAACACAGTTGAGATTTAATATTACCTTAAGGTTTTAACATAGCTTCACCTAAAATAAACCTACTATGTGTACAAACTTAAAACTTCTGCTGAAGGCGATGATTTCCCCATCTTCTTAAAGTCCTTTGTAAGGGGTTTATAATCACTATGATAGGCTTAAACGTAACCCACTCCACCCTCTGCCTCCTGATAGGCAACCTCTGGGATTTGGAGCACACACACACACCACAACACACCACATCATACCCTCCCATACCACACACACACACCACATACACACAACACAGCATACACACACACACACAACACGATACAGCAAACACACATACAAAACATATCACAAACATACATACACATACCCCAGGTATACATCCCCAAACAACACCCCACATACACAGACACACAGACACACTACATACACACAACATAGTATACATACATAGATATATATACAACCCGGCACACCAAACACACATACAAAACGCAGTACATACAGGCCCCACGTATACATTTCCCACACCACACACACACAATACACACACACATATAAAACGTGGCATACATACACACATACAACACAGCACACACACATAAAACATAGCATACAGATACACATATACTTGTCACATACACATACACACACACACAGCTCAGTATGCAACACACACACACGTGGTTTCTTTGGTTCTCACTGTATTTCATTCTACAGGATCTCACCTGGAGTGCGGGGATAGCTGGGTTACATCCCTAGCCCTAGAGTTTGTAGTTTTCTGAGACAGTGTCTCCCTTTGTAGACCAGGCTATCCTTAACTGCAAACCTTCCTGCCTCAGCCTGTTATTCACAGCCATGCTGGTGCAGTGCCTATATGATGATGTACACCTATATGAGGTAAGTAACACAAGTAACGTTATATAAAAATATTTCTCCACCTATGATTGTTTACTTAACTGAAGCTTACGGCAAAGCAAGGGAAAGAATGTCACAGGTTCAGGTGACCCCGAAGAAATGTTTTCCGCAAGGTTTCTACAAACTTACAAAACCAGTAGTGGGGAACACCAGTATTGAATTGTCAATATTATACAGTTTGAAACTCCTATCCACGCACGGTGGCATACACCTTTAATCCCAGCACTTGGAAGGCAGAGGCAGGTGGATCTTTTGTGAGTTTGAAGCCAGCCCAGTCTATAAAGTGAGATTCAATACCACTTTAATTTTTTTAAACCTCATTATTTGGTAAGGAACTATGTACTGAACTTCATTTTGTGTTTCCATGATTAGTGGTGAACTCAAATATTCTATTTACTTTGGTGTTCCCAGCCAAGGTCTCCTGTTGTTAACCTTGAGCTCTCAGTGTAGCTGAGGTCACCCTTGAACTTCTGGTCCTATTTCTTGAGTGCTGGCATGCGCTGCTATGCCTAGGGCTTCATGTAACAGAGGTAAGTACTGTGCCAATGAGTGGCAGCCCCAGCCCAAGCGCAGACATTTCACAGAAACTTTTTAGTGACCTGAACTTTCACTTGGTGATCCGGTCATCAACTGGCCTCTTCCTGTACTTTTCTCATCAATTCTCCTGCTTTGTATAAATATTTTATTTTCTGATTTCTATATTTTTAGTGGAAAATGACCACTAAGAAACAAACTCACAGATTCAGATTCATATGAAAGCGAATTTTTCACATTAAAAGTTAGCTATGTGCAATGCTGGGCTTCAGGGGAACATCTGAATAAAGCTGATTCCTTTACTTCCTGGGCCTCAGTTTTCTTATTGATGGATGAATTATCAGGCTAAATAGACACTTTCTGGCACACTTTACCTCCAGAACTCTCGTCTTAATACTTAAAGCTTGGATTAAGGGTTCTCCTTCAGCCAATTACATGTTCCTGCCATGGTTAACTACGTGAAAGTCAAACAGAATCCTGACAGCTGACTCCTAGTTACCCTTTCAGTCTCCTCTTACCAGTTTTCATGTATTTCAAGCACAAGAAACTAGTTTTCCTTGGCACTATGCTAAAGTTTCTTCTCTCCTGTGCCCTTCTCCAGTCTACCCTGTGCCCACACGTAAGAGAAACCCTGGTCATCTCTCCAAAGCCACTATCATAGAGGACCTTGCAGTACCATGGAGCCTGTCGCTGCTGCTTGCTCTGAACCCTCGGTATAGACCCGCAGTGTACACTTCACACCTACACTGTCACAGGACGTCTGTCTTCACAAGGAAGGAGATTGCCTTCCTCAGTCTTTGCTGGACGTTTTACAAGTATCAAGATATGCACCTAACCAAATGGAAACTCGGGGAGAGAAATTCTACCAAGAGTTTGTTAATAATCACTGGATAAAACAGTAGATTCTGTTGTTTAATATTTGAATGTGAATAAACTTAACATTTTCAAACAGCTGACAGGGCCAAAATAGTCATATTATTTACAAGTTATATAAATGTTACACTTGAATTGTTGTACATGGGAACTGATTTTATTGACAAGTAATCTTTTCAAATCATACTGGTTGAGATGACCTCGTTTACTCCGTGCCAGGCACTAGCCTAACGTACATCTACGTAATTCTCACAATAACCCTAGGAGGTGGATTTATTTTCACCCTTCTTTGATGCAAGAGGAGACTGGAGTGACTGAAAGTTAAAGTCACTGGCTCAAGTTACACCGTTAGCAAGCAGCAGAATTGGGGCTGGCATCATACACTCTGGCTCAACATCTACATACTGGCGCACAAGTGAATTCTCTGACGCATAGAACCCGAACAGTATAGGAAAGCATACCCAGCTTATACGCAGAAGGAAGCTAGGCACTGACTGTGCGGAGACCCCTACGTTCTAAGTTAGTGGACAGACGGCAGCCTGGATAGCCAAGACTCGAATTTCTTGCATGACTCCTGACAAAGATGCTCTAAGCTCCCAATGCAAGGTCCATCTGATGCCAAGTGTACACACGCTCTCCGCTATAGGAAGCCTCACCTACAGATAACATCACTCTGAGCAGTATCATATGGAGGTGAAGGGTGGTGGGAATTAGCAAACCAACTGCAAAGCAAACGTTTGCTACATGGAAAACCAGATGGTGAATCTCTCGCCAGTTCTCACAAGTGGTCTCATTGGAAGGCACAGGAGTGAGACTTTCCAACTCAGATGTAAAACCTGCTACCGTTGACGGGGCCAGTGGGCTGGACTCCGTATAGTTCATGTTGAAAAACCCTATAAAGACAAACACACAGACAGTCATAAATGGGAACCTGTGACGGGTAATATGCCAAAATTATTTTCATGAATTACATGTTGGTAGACAGGGTTTTCTGGTACTTCTCACATACATAGGTTCAAACTCCAGTCCTGTCACAAAGTAGGTATGTCTTTTCCCTATCTGTCGTAATGATCCCCCATTTGCCTCATGATGAAATGAATCATCTCAGAGTTCACGACAGATTCCAACAGTGTAAAGTTGTTTACATTCAGGGAGTCTTTCATCTTCAGTTAAATGTCTCTGGAAACATTCTCTCTCTCCTTCTCTTTCTCTCTGTCTGTCTGTCTGTCTGTCTCTCATGTTTAGAAAAGAAGCACCTACTTGAAGAGGGTGAGAATCACCAACACTCATGGTCACAGCATTCACCAGTTTAGTGGAATCTTCACACTATTCACACTGAAGACCCAATCTAGGCACAGGGGAAAACTGCAAAAAACTGGTTTCCGGAGTCCTTTAAAAAGGAACACCCTCATATTAATTACTTAAAAGGTTAAAATATGTAGAGGGTTCTATTCTGTGCCAGTGTTAAATCATTGCCACATACTTACCAAAATATGTGCACATAATACATAATCATATACAGTACTAGCAATATATATATATCCATATAGAGAGAACTTAAACAGTTCTTTTATAAATATTTTTCTTTTATTCTCCAACTTAGGCCTCTATTTTTAACTCCTTAAATAATTCTAGTTGGTAGCATTTCACAAATTAAAAAGTAGCAAATACACAATGTATATGTAGGTAGGTTTGTGAATGTACACTTGGATATTTAATATTAAGCTCCATAGCAAATGCATTTCAAACAATGTACATTTTACACATATTTGTATAAAACATAACACAAAGTAACACTCTACCCTGTCTATTATTATCCATTCTTGGTCTCTGCTCTACATGCACAAAAACCTTCATTATTAATTACACAAAGCTGGTCCTGGACAAAACTATAAGGGTTTACAGAACACATGAGTTAATCTATTTCATTTTTACTGTCAAATGAAGACCCAAAATAGCTTTAGAATATATTTAATTTAGAAATATATACATCTTTGAAATAAAGAAATTTGCATTTTAACATAATAAAGATTTTAAGTGGTATAATAATAGATATGAACATCTTGAAAGGACATGAGACAAGTATATGTGGATGAATTCTGTATCTCTTAAGATGACAAACACATTCATAAGTGAGTTATGAAGTGAGTTGAGCAAAGTTTACTTTTGTGACATTTGTTTTGTGGGGCTTTAAAGAGGACAAGGGGGCACTCCAGCACCGAGACACATACCCACCCTAAACAGTTCACAAATAATAACAGCTGACTTAAATATTGATTTTCTGCAAAAAGAAAAAAATGAGAATTCAACTACTTTCCAAACGTCTTAATGAAAATATAAGCTTATCACGATGGGCTGATTCCAAGAACCCAAATGTGAGTGTGAGTGTCATGCCTCCCTCCTGTTGCCATAGCTACCCAATGTCCTGTTGCCATAGCTATCCAACGTCCATAGGAGCCAGGGATAACCAGTCCTGAACTATACACTTCCAAGGCCCTATAGAGAACACCCCTGAGGAAGAGACTAAGGAGACAAGACTGGAACATAACACGTTTCTAAAAACCATTTTTCACTCATACTTTCCTGCATTGGGTCAGCTTCCATACCACGAGCCCTGAGGAAGCCACATAAATCAGCCAACAGTCGCCTCCCTCCATAATCTGAGCCCCACCCCCAACCCCACCCCGCCCCTTGGACTAGAGACAGCTGAACTCCATGGTCTTAAAAACTCGGTCGGGCTGTGACGTTCTAAAGCAGATTTTTTTTTTTGTACTAAATCAATCAACACAAGCACCCCCTCATATTTCACCTATGTTACCTCCTAATCTGCTGCAGTTCACTTTTAGGTTTTAGAAGTGGCGTCGAAAGCTTACATGTCTGGTCAAAGGAAAATTGGCAAGAAAACTATAATCTGCCTCAAACCCAGAAGATATTAATAGCCATCAAAATGTGTTGCATGTGTTTATTTATTTATGCAGGGGTGCACGGGTGCAGAAGTCAGAGGATAGCTTGCTTCCACTTCGCGGGTCCTGGGGCTGAGCGTTCTCACCAGCCCTAATGGCCAGGTTTAAAGGCAGGCATATTGTAAAACATACTTTGCTGCGCTACACTTATGAAAGATACGCAAATGTTATATGCAGCTGTAGGTACATACGTTGCTGTGAAATGCTTCTTACCTGTCATAAATCAGTTCAATTTTTTCGATATCCAATGATTTAATCTAACGGCCTGCTTAATCACTACTTAATAGGTTTAAGTGGCCTACACTTGAACTGCCCTTAAACAGAGAATGAATGGTGGATCTAATGAAGAAGGTTAGATTACCGGGTGAGTTTATAAACTGTCAAAATCAAAACGTCATCTTTCTCATCAGACCCTCCACGTCTAATTCCCCAAATCGCTCACTGTAGTAAAATCGTGCCCATCTACTGGTTTTCAAAATAGGCGTCTGCAGGTCTACATCCCTGACGGAGGAAGCAAGCTAGCATTAAAACCTTGACCAGACTAACCAACACGAAGATGAATAGCGAGAAAAAGAAAAAAAAAAAAAAAAAAAAAACCTTTCGAGGAGACATAATTCACAGCTATTTTCCGGGACTCTGCGCGCACCTCCGAGCGGCTCGGGGCGGCGGGTTTGTGGGATCCGGTCTGGCACCCAGCCGTTTCCCTAAGACGCGGGCCGGCGGGGTCGAGGACCGGTGGCTCCCGGCCCACCGCACCCGGCCCCGGGACCTGCTCGCTCGGCTCTCACAGCAGGGTCCGCGTCCACAGCTCCGCGGCCCGGCGCCGTCCGGCCGAGGGACCGGGGCGCGGGCGGGCTGGCGAAGGGCGAAGGGGGGCTGCAAGGACGGCGCGGAGCGCGGGCGCGCCGCAAGTTGCTCGGCCGCTCGGTGCCCAACTTTTCCGCGCGATCGGGCGCTCCGGCTCCTTACCTGGCGCGTCCCGGGGCCGGGGCCGCGGGGGCGGCGGCGCGCGCAAAGTTTGCGACGGCGGCGGGGAGCGGCGGGGAGCGGCGGGGAGCGGCGGCTGGACGGGCTCACGGCGGGTCCCCCAGGCGGCGTGGCCCGGGCCAGCTCCGCGCTCGCGGACGCTTTGACTAAAATAGGCATCGCGGCGGCCGGCTGGGGCGCACGGCGCACGCGCCGCCCGAGGTCGCCCCCGCGGGCGGAGCCCCGCGCCCCGCAGACCCGCCGCCCGGCCCAGCCGCGTGCGCGCGCCCGGCTCCCGCGCTTCCTTGTTTGGGCATGGGTGGGGGCGCGCGCACGCGGGTCGCCCCCCCCCCCCCCGGCTAGAAAGGGCGGGGGAGTGAGGGCAGACCCTCGGAGAGCTGCCCGAGGCTCGGAGGGCGCTGTCACACCGACCTCCCCCACCTACAAGTCACCGGGCTGGAGTTCAGAGAAGCGAGTTTAAGGATCAGAAATTGAAAAAATAAAAATAAAAAGGGATATGGACATATCCAATCAGTATTTATACTGGACACGGTATGCCGGACTGGGTAAGAAATGCAAGAAAGATCACAGTAATGAAAAGTCGGTGGGATGAAGTTTATAGGACAAATAGGGAGGTTAAATGGGCATCCGTTAACCACCAAGTGTCCACTGTATGACAGAGAACGCGGTCCTGTGGGATCCAAGAATAAAACAGACCCCCCGCTGTGTCAGGACGCTTAGAGAGTACCCCGAGGTGCACGTTGGTCCAGTCTCCCAGTCTCCCTAGTAGAGAGATAGCACGCCTGCACTTCCAGAGTCAAGTAGTACAGAGCAAGTTTCAATCTGTGTGCTCCGGTTGGCTCTGGGGCTTTCCCCAAAGGCCCCGGTGTCCAGGGCGTGGCTTGGTCCCAGCAGTATCGAACCTCTAAAACCTTTTAAAGAGGAGTTGGCTCGGTACTTGTAAAGAGCTCATCAGCGCGAAGCCTTAGTTTTCAGTTCCGCAACGCAGGGTGCAAGAGCCTAAAAGCTGTGATCCCAGTGTATCCATGGAGACAGGGGAGAGTCCCTGGAAGCTTCAGTGGTGGGCTAGAAAAAAAAGGTGGAAGGCGAGACTGCAACGGAGGTTTTCCTCTTTCCTCCACCTCGAGTGAGCCTGCTATCAGATCTCTTCCTCTCCCCCCCCCCCCGCTCCCCCCACATCTCACCTTCATGCCCGTGCTCTCCCTATGCTCTCCGGTCTCCCCCTCTTCCTCTCTTCATGTGTGTAGGTCCCAGGGCATGCAGAGGGATCATGCCTTGTCTTTTGACTCTCCCATTAGTTTGAAAGTCCCCTATTAGGTTAGGCTGGCTGACCAGCGATCCTCAAGGAACCTGCCTGTCACTGCCTCGTCAGGGCTGGGATTGCAAACTGAATCTCCACACCCAACATTTTTAACATGGATTTTGGGGAAATCAAACTCCTGTCCTTCATACTCATGCAGTAAGGACTTCACTAACTCAACCATTATCTCCAGTTCTTTAGGGTTGTGTTGAGGGCTGAATTTCATCATGCCTGCAAAGGTTTTAGAATGGTGTTAATGCAAATTCCCGGTGCATGAATATGTATTGTCAGTTTAATTTCCTTTACGTTGTCTGGAATTGGTTTTCACCGCTAACTATTCAGCCTGTTAGTTTCTAGATGTTCCGTCTGCCATTTTGGTTCCCACAATTAAATACATTTGAGGTATGGGTGTCGATCACTATAAATAAAAGATTTCCTTGTGTAGCTGTTCATTGGAGGATGGCCCATTATATGAGAACTGGAATTATATTCTAACCACAGAACAGTGAGTAAATTTTAGAACACTCTTGTTCTAGATGGCTATTAAAATAATTCATAGGACTGGAGAAATGAAGGTTTGGCCACTAAAGTGCTTGCTGTACAAGCAAGAAGATTAAAGTTCTGATCCATTAATCCTGGGAGGGTGCTTCCTCTAATTCCACCTGCAGAAAGCAGAGATAGGGGATCCCCAGAGCAAGCCATCCAGTGAGACTAGCCATATGAGGAAGCTTTGGGCTTTACCATCTAATTTTAAAAGAATTATTTATTATTTTTATTTGTGTGTATGTATATATGTTTGCTTTAGTCTATACCAGTCATGTACAGGAGCCCTCAGAGACTGATGGGTGTCAGATCCCCTAGTGTCTTAGGGTTTCCATTGCTGTGAACAGACACCGTGACCAAGGCAACTCTTATAAAGGTAGACATTTCATTGGGGCTGGCTTACAGTTTCAGAGGTTCGGTTCATTATCAATCATGGTGGGAAGCATGGCAGATCGCAGGCAGACCTGGTGCTGGAAGAGCTGGGAGTTCTCCATCTTGGTCCACAGGCAGCAACAGGAAACTCCCTCCTGCACTGGGCAGAACCTGGGCATCAGAGTTCTCAAAGCCCACCTACACAGTGACACACTTCCTCCAACAAGGCCACCTCCTAATAGTGCCGCTTTCCATGGGCCAAGCGTATTGAAACCATCACAATGTCAGTTTCATGCCAGCAAAATACTGTTTTGATTACTGTTACTTTGTAACATAATTTGAAATCAGCACTAAGAGCTTCTCTCTCTCTCTCTCTCTCTCTCTCTGTTCTTCTCAAGATCATCTGAGAGATTTTTTGCGCTTCCCTACACATTTTCAATTTTTTGTCTACTTCTATAAAGACTCCAACTAGAATTTTGGTATGAATTCCTGTAAATCAATACTATACTTTGGGGAAGGGTAGACATTTTGTTTTTATATATATTTTTAGTTACTTAAGACAACTTTTAACTTTAAATACATTTTGATCATATTCTTATCCTCTCCAAGTCCTTCCAGACACTCCACCCCTCAAAAAACTGTTCTTTTTAAATAAACAAACAAACAAAAACCAAACTAAGGAAAAAATAAAACACTACCCAAAAAGAAAAGCAAAACACCAAACTGTAACCAAATAGAAGCACACACACACACACACACACACACAGAGAGACACACAAAAATGTGAAGCCCATTATATATAGGTTATCTACTGCAGCCCTGGTGTGGTTGATAGACTGTGTCACTCTGTTGGAGAAAACTGATTTTTTTCTCCCTCTTCCAGCAGGTACAAGGGACAGTTCAGTTGATAATTTTTACCCTAGGGACTAGGTTTTCATTCATTTATTCACTCATTTATTCATTTAAAGAAGAAATGTAACAAAATAAAATATAACAAAACAAAAAAACCATCACATTGACACTGGACAAGACGAACCAACAGAAGGAAAAGAGCCGGAGAAAAGGCACAAGAGTCAGAGGCACACTTGGAAATCCCTTAAAAACACTAAACTATAAAATAAGCACAGAGGACCAGGTGCCGACTCCTGCAGACCCTGTGCACGCTGCTTCGGTCCTTGTGGGTTCCAAAGAGCTTTGCTCATAATAACGGGAAGGTCTTGTTCTCGTGGTGTCCTCCGTCCCCTCTGGTTCTTACGCCCTTCGTACCCCCTCTTCTGCAGGGTTCCCTGAACTCTGAGGGGAGGGATTGGATGGAGACATCCCATTCGGGTCTCACTGTCTCTCCTAAGGTCTCTTGCTCTCTGCACAATGTCTGGGTCTCTATCTGCTAAGGGAGGAGGCTTCTCAGATTATGGCAATCTATGGACATGGAATACCTTTCCGTTTCTTGTTTCTTATTCCGTTTCTTTCATTAATGTTCTGTCTGTGTGTGGGTCTCATTCTCTTTTACTGCCTGGATTCAATTGATTGCAAAGTCTTTTACTAATTTTGATGTTATTGCAAATGGATTTGCTGTATTAAGTTTCCAGGTAGCCTATAGTGTAGAAATACAACTGATTTTATTTATTTATTTATTTTTTTACCTACTCACTTTACATACTGCTCACTGCCCCCCTTCTGGTCACCCCCCTCCTACAGTCCTTCCCCCATCCCTACTCCCCTTCTCTTTTTGGGTGAGTGGTTGACCCGCTTCATATCCCCCCACCCTGGCACATCAAATCTCTGTGAGGCTAGGCGTATCCTCTCCCACTGAGGCCGGACAAGGCAGCCCAGCTAGACCCTACCCCACAGCCAGGCCACAGCTTTTGGGACAGCCCCTGTTCCAGTTGTTTGGGACCCACACAAAGACCAAGCTGCACACGTGCTACATATGTGCGGGGAGGCCTAGGTCCAGCCCAGGTATGTCCTTTGATTGGTGGTTCAGTCTTGAATTTTTTTTTTTTTTTTTAAGTTTTTCGAGACAGAGTTTCTCTGTATAGCCCTGGCTGTCCTGGAACTCACTCTGTAGACCAAGCTGGCCTCGAACTCAGAAATCCACCTGCCTCTGCCTCCCAAGTGCTGGGATTAAAGGCCTGCGCCACCACCGCCCAGCTAAATTTTCTAATTTGTTGAGTTGTGATCATGAAAGAAAGCTGAGTTTTAGTAAATTGTTCCCCACATGTATTAACATGATGGGTTTTTTTTGTTGTTTTTTGTTTTGTTTTGTTTTGTTTTGGCTTGTTTGTTTGTTTGTTTGTAGCTGCTCTTTCTGTCACTGTGGGATGTCACAGTGGCCAGTTTTCATGTTCCGCCATCCTGGCGTTCTAAGGATGAATCACACTTGGTCGTGGTCTATGGTCACTTTAATGTGCAGTAGGATTTTGTTTGCTAGGCTACATTAATGCTTTTCATCTATGCTCAAAAGGAACTGGCACAAACTCCTCAAGGACTTTGGAGACATCACAAGTGAGGTCATCTGCCCTTCTGCTCTTCAGTATTGGAAGGTTTCTTTCTTCTAAGTGGCCAAAGAGAATGTTATTCAAAAACAAAGTGGTGGCACCAATGGATCAGAGAGGACGGAGGGCCCTGGGCCCTGGGATTGGAGTGTTTATCAAGAGAATAGAAGGGTGTTTTCGGCTGCTGTTCAGTGGCTGTTGTCTTATTCACTTGATCAGTTCAGATTTTCTACTGCTTCAGTCTCAGTAGGTTGTGGATTTCAAGGAATCTAGTTTTTTCTATGCTACCCAGTTTGTTGGTGTATAATTTTTCATAGTGGTCTCCTTGGACGCTCTATGGCTGCGTGATACTGGCTGTATACCCCACATATTTGGGGGGAGGCCTTCCCTTTTATCACAGAAGATTCCATTATGGGACTGCACCACCGTTTATTTACCCATTCACTATCTTAAAGACATTTTGGGTTCTTCCTATGTATAGTTTCCTATAGAAAACTGAATAAGCATTCATGAGATGGAGGCCAGCCTGGTCTACAGAATAATTTCAGGACTCCCATGGTTATACAGAAAAATCCTGTCTAGAAAAACAAAGAGAAAGAGAAAGGGCAGGGTGTGGCTCGTTGTAGAAAAAAATAGTTCCTTGAAATTCTTTGTAACAATTCTTAATTTGATGGTATTGCTAGGTATTTAATTGGAAGTGAAGCCACACCTGACCTTAATCTGAGGCTGGTGAAAGCAGGACTTTGAAACACATACGACTTCTATTGCACAATTCCATCCTGCCTTATGAATTAATTCTCCCAAAAGATGATTTTGGAGGCATATGTGAAGCCTGATGATAGCCAACCAAGCAATTGACGTAAGGCTAGAAACAAAACCCAAAGCAACACACGGAAGGCTAGAAGAAATGCCTCTGCCACCCGACACTGACTGGTGTGCCAGAGCACTCAAAGTCCCGGGGGAAATGAATTATTCAAATGCAAATGTTTATTATTATTACTACTTAAATTGTTGTAATAAATTCCTGAAAATGAGACACCTCTCAGGACTAATGAATTATGCATGAGCCACATACCAGCAGTTTTATCATTTAGCTTTAAAAATGGCAAATACAAAGAGCCATTTCTATAATCTCAGATCAAACGTATTTGGCCCAATTTAGAGCTGCTCAAAGGGCTCCGATGATATTTTGTTTGAAAACTGTGGAGAACCTCGTGTGCTTCCACCAAAGAATAAAAATGTTTTCACTGTGAAGGGGAGATTTGAGAGCAGTTGAGTCTGTGTAGAATGTGGGTAGACAGCTCCAGGGAGAGTCTCCCACAGCTCCAGGGAGAGTCTCTGACCCACTCCCCAAGCATTCCTAGGCACTATGACTGCTACTGTAATTTTTAAAAGCTATTTTTTATATCAAGTATACTATTTTATCTCACAAGAAGTGTATGAATATAATATGAGCTAGGAAATTGGCATCTGAAATCAACAGAGCATTTAAATATGCCAGGAAATCCCACAGATGTTTTGAAGTTCTCAGATGACTTGGTTTAATGAATAAATAGCACTTCTAATGCGTAGAAAATGGATAGCGAGTGGCAAAACTCAGTAGAAAACATGGCTATTAATCATTTGGCATCAGCACTTATGTTACTAATGAATTAGCATGTTGGCATGTGTTTCCTACTTGGTTTTGTCTTTTCAATATTTTCACTTTTTAGAATTTTAGTTAGCGTATAAAATGAGTTTCATCATGACATCTTAATTATATAGACACATATTAATATGCATATATTAATATACACACATCATGTATATATACACATATATGCATATATGTATTTGTACATATGTATGTATGTACAAATACATATATATATACCTTATATATGCGTACCATATATATGTATGTGTGCTTGTGTGTGTATACATGTACTTGTACCTTGCTAATATTTATGTGTGTATTTATACTCTTGTTATTCTCCTTTGCCTCCCCCCCATTCTTGGTGACCCCTTTTCCCCCTAGTAGATTTACTTCTGCTTCATATATATGTATATGTATATATATGCATTTGATATAATTTATGAATAAGAAAAATCATGTCATGTTTTCTCCCTCCCCTGCCCTCACTTTATAACCTTTCCTCCTCCTTTGTAATTATTTGGATGAGAATAATTATGAGCTCCATGGGCTCATATATGTGAAAGTTTTGTTCCCAGTTGGTGGAATTGTTTGGGAAGGAGTAGGATTAGAATTGTATTACTGGGGACAGGCTTTGAGGTTTCAAAAGGCCCGATCAGGGTCTCTCTCTCTCTCTCTCTCTCTCTCTCTCTCTGTCTCTCTCTCTCTGTCTCTCCCTCTCTCCTTCCCTGCCTCCCTCCCTCCCTCTCTCCCTCCCTTTCTCTCTTTCTCTCTCTCCTCCCCTGCCTGCCTCCCTCCCTCTCTTTCTCTCTCTCCTCCCCTGCCTCCCTCCCTCCCTCTCTCCCTCTCTCTCTCCCCCTCTCTCTCCCCCTCTCTCTCTCCCTCTCTGTCCCTCTCTCTTTCTCTCTCCTTCTCTCTCTCTCCCTCTCTCTCTTCCTCTCTCTCTCCCTCTCTCCCTCTCTCTCTCTCCCCTCTCTCTCCTCCCTCCCTCCCTCCCTCCCTCCTTCCTTCTCTCTATGTCCATCTCTCTATATGTCTGCCCCCTGCTTGTGGATCAGATGTAAGATCCTTGTTACTGCTTCAGCAGCACGCCTTCCTGCCTTCCTGCGGCCACGCACCCTTGCTGTGATGATAACAGCAACGGACTGACCCTTTGAAACCATGGACAAGTAAGTCCTCAACTAAATGCTTTCTTTGGTGCTGCCTTGACCACATGCCTCTGCACAGCAATACAACAGTAACTAAGCGCTCTCTCTATCTCCTTCCTACTCTGCCTCTCATAAATACAAGTGTTTGAATCTAGAATGGGAGACTATGTGATATTTGTAATCCACTTAATGCAATCATCTCCAGTTCTATCCATTTCTCTGCAAATGACATAATTTCATTCTTGTTTGTGTCTTATCCATTCTTATGTGTGTGTGTGGTCACACACACACACAGACACACACACACATACACACACACACATACACACATGTCTATACATCATTGTCTTCATCTGTTCGTTCACTGATTGGCATGTAGGCTGGTTCCATGTCTCAGCTGTTGTGAACAGTGCAGCGCTGAACGATCATGGACGTGTAAGTATTTCTGTGATACGATCACTCAGATTCCAGGGGCAGTATAGGTGGATCAAATGGTAAAGGCTCCATATTGATGTTCATCACGGGCACACAGCTCCCATTCTCTCCAGCAATGTGTCAGGGTTCTGTGTCCGAACCCCGCTTTCACCAGCACGCGTTGTCACTGTTTTCTTGACTCCAGGCATTTGACAGTGGGGGCACGGCGTCTCAGCGCTGCCTTCATGTGCTTGCTTTTGCGGATAAGGTCACTGAATGTGTTCTGAGTGGCCATTGGCCCTTTGTCTTTCCCTTTCAGAACTGTTCATTTTCCTATTTAGTCATATATTTTTTATGTTTACTATTTGGAGTTCTTTATGATTCTAGATATTAATCCTATATGTATGTAGATGGCAAACACACATGCACATACATGTACACACATGCACACACATGTACACACATGCACACACATGCACATGCACACATACACACATGACCATACATGTACACACATGATTCTAGATATTAATCCTATATGTATGTAGATGGCAAACATACATGTACACACATGCACACACATACATGTACACATACATGTACACACATGCACACACATGCACATGCACACATGCACATGCACACATATGTGCACACGCAGATACATACACATAAGTGCATACTCACACACATGCATATACATGCACACACACTTACACACACACATACACACACACACACACACACACACACACACACACACACACCGCTGCCCTATTCTATAGTCTGTCTTTCCTCTCTACTGAGCAGAAACCTTTAATCCACGAAGTCTCATTGGTCAGCTCTTGGCATCCTTTCTTAAGCAACCGACCTCTTTCTCCGACAGTTCTTGCCTACGCCTACAGCCTAGTGCATTTTCTCAACTGTTTTAAGGCGGCATTACAGATGTTTTGTTCCTGCAGACAATCTGTCGGTCTCTCCTGGCCTCCATCACTTCATATATACACATTTTTAGATATCTAGGTTCCTATTTCTCTCCTGTAAGTGGCTGGAGGCCGGGAGCTCTAACTTACTTTTCATGTCTAGTGTACCTAGTATGTGATTCGATACAATTGGAACAGTGTCAGGGGGTTGAAAAAATCAAGTATATTTACAATAGAAGAAATAGTACATCGTTTCCCAGTGAGGAAATGTATATTTTTTAAATTATGTTTTACAAATTAAATTATTATGAATGAGGCAAATAGGAAAAAAACATGCCACCAGAAATGGCTTATAACAGTGAGCTTGCCATTCTGTGCTTGCCCGTTCAACTTGTTTCTAATCCAGTCACAGTATATTCTAATACAAAGAGTAAATAACTAATAGCCCTTAATGTCCTTCCAGGTTGGGCCATTTTATTAGAATCATGGCGCTTACCCACTGACAGTGACACCCCACCCTCTGCCCACCTGAGTGTTCTACCTACCTTTCCTCCACCCACTGGCCCTTGGTGCTGAATGGAAGAATAGGAACAATGTGATGCAGAAAGGTGTGGAAGGTGGAAGGAACGAACGAGGAGGGGATACAGGTATTTAACCTGAGCTTCCGTCAGAGTTCCTTCATTTACTCATATTTTCATTCATTTCCTCTTAGGGTCAAGTGGAAGGAAATGCGCAAGGCCAGTGTGCACGGGTAGGGAAGAATAAAGGCTCTGCACGTCAGAGACAATGGCAGGGCCGCAGTCCACACCCTAGGGTCTCCACCCAAGATGACCAGAGACATGATCCAAGGGGAATGAGGGACAGATAATCTTAGTCCTGAACCCCTTGATCGAATGGGAAACAAAAGCAGGGATTCATTACAATTTGTTGAAATGTAACCCCCCCTCCCCACAGGTTTCTCTATAGAACCTGGACTTTCCTGGAACTCACTCTATAAATCAAGCTGGCCTCGACCTCAGAGATCCACCTGCCTCTGCCTTACAAGTGCTGGGGCTTAAAGGCGTACACCACCGCCCACCACCACCTCCCAGAGAAAACTTCCTTTAAGTATCAGGAGGAAATGTCACTGGGGAGAGGGTGTGTGGCGCAAGATGGGTTGGGGGCAGGGTAAGAGGAAGGGCTGCTTGCTCATGCTGTATCCGTGTCTTCTAGGTTCAGTTTTTAAAATAAGAATTTAATGAGCATTTACCAGAAACTAAATTACTGGTAAGCTTTTGTCAGAAAAAAAATTATTTATGCGAAAAATAATGAACAACTAGTTTATTACGAAGTCAGAGGAGCACCCCCCAAACTATTCTTTTTTTTTTTTTAGAGAAAAAAATAAAACAAGCAATCACACCATTTAATTATCATTTAAAACAGGAGAATTTGCATAATAATGCACTGCCTGTTTCTGTTTGAAAACATTAATTGGGAGGTCATTAGACAGAAAGGCCAGTGTATTCGACGGAGCCTAAGTGTTAAACAGCCAGAAGCCAGCAGCTAATTGCTGATGGGGACTTTCCACTGAAAGTCTGAATCTTTTCCGTTTGTCCTGTCCACCTCTCTCCTCGGCTCCACCCTCAAGACAGTGCTGAACTGTTTACAGCCTACCGTTGCTGAAGGGACCTGTACTCGTACAAGACACCTCAAGACCAAGTTCTCAGCACAAAAGAGACGTCTTTGCCCCAGAGGGACAGAGGGCAGGCAATAAGAGACAAAGACGGGAGATAGAGAAGGGGAAGGCAACAAGGGCGAAGGGGAGGAGGAATTTGCTCAGGAGTGACAAAGGGCTCTCTCTGGATAGAGAGGAGGAAGACCAGGCACATAAGCAAATGGTGGTTTATAAAGGTAAAGGGGGAACCCCCATGTTAGGATGAGTTGTTTAATTTAATTGGGCTTGTTATTTAGGGCAGCCAAAAGGGGCTTCTGGTTGCTGGACTTCAATACTTCGATAGCTGAGCCTTGGTGGTCAGCCTCAGGGGGGAGGAAATAGCCAAATAAGGGAATAGACCTGAGTGGCTAGCTAGCTTTAGGAATGTCATCTAACAGTTTTTATCAAGGCAGAGGGAATAGGAGAAAGGCAAGACCTATAAGATTGTCACACTCGGGCTGTCTAGAGTCCCCAATCACTCCATTCATAAAATACTGTCCTCACAAATCCTTTTCAAGTTTTTATTGTGCCTAAGTTTGTTCTTCAGTATTTCCAACACAGAACATCTCTAAACCAAATCAGTATTCAGGTTTTCAACTCAGATTTATCTTGGAGCCCAAGAACTGCTTCAGGGCTCTGCATTCAGAACGGATAGTGTGCAAACTCCCAACAGGAGCAAGAGGGCTAAATGGTGTTTTCACAGGCCTTCCATCTTACCTGGTGATAACTTTCAGTGGTACTGTGGGGGTACAATCAGATCAGGCCAGGATTCGATGCAAGAGCAGGTACGGTCGTTTCTTCTGTGAGACAGATTGTTGGCAAAGTTGCTGTCCTGTGCCGGCCAGCACTCCACAGAGGTGCAGGGCAGCGTTTAAGGGAGATTTCTTTCTCAAGGCCATAGATGTGATGTCCGAGTATTGGCTGAACTTTCATCTCAGGGGAACCAGCCGACATCCATGTTATACCCGCTTCCTCAGAAACCTCTTGTACCACACTGAAAATATCTGCCACATCTTAAGAGCCTTTACCAGCATCCCTTTGAAAAAAACCTTCAGTTTACATAATTTTATTGAGCATGACGTGTTGCTTCAGTGAAGGGTGAGAACATGAGAACCACACGACACACCGAATTAATCTTTCTCTGTGACGAGTGTGATGGGTGGAACCCACCGCAGATGGGGCGAGACGAGGGCGGTTTCTTAGAAAAGATTCCTCACGTGAGCTGTGGAAGTATCAGAAGTCAAAGTGGACCACCCGAAATCCACAGAACTTCGGTATGCTCTTTCATCCTACAAACTAATAGCCAATTTAATAGCATTCTTCATGACAGCACTTTCCCTTGCAAGGCACTTTGAGGTGGAGCTAGCTAGCTGTTGCTGCCGATCTAGAAGAAAGGCTCTTCCTTTGGCGGATGCTCCTAATCACTAACAGATTCAGATGTGTAATTAGCATTTTGGCATTGACTTTTTCTTCAGTTCAGCACTCTAATGATCTCTAAGACAGGAAAACAGTCTCATAGAAAGTGCAAGGACTGTGGCCTGGAAGAATTCGACTGGAAGGCCTCCATTTGCTGTGAGTCAGACTCTGACCTCTACACATAAACTGGGATTCTTCCAAGGAGCAAGCCAATGGAATTATATGTTCTTTTGATGACATTCTCTGCCAACCTTTATATAGACAGTTTGTTTTAAAGGTAATCAAAGTTAGCATGGTAATACAGTCAGATTATGCTCAGACCATGATATATATATATATATATAGATAGATAGATAGATAGATAGATAGATAGATAGTCTGTCATTAACATGCGTGTGGTATGGTAGGATTGTGCAAGTTTCAATCTTGCCACATCTTTTCATAGCTGTATGATGTTGGCCTATCACATTAAATCTGTATTTCTTTGTGCTCACATTTTTAGTAGAATGAAAAAAAAAAAAAAGAAAGAAAAAAAAAAATGAAACTCACTATGTAGCCCATGACGGCCTCAAGCTTGTGCTTCTCCTGCTTCAGTCTCTCAAGTGCTGGGATTATGGTCATGAGCCACCACTCCTGTCAAGAAAGGGTTCAATACAAATAAAAAGGAAGGGAAGGTCAGATGGGGGGGGGGGGGCGCTCTATTTTGAGTACCCTGTCCAATTGGTTCTGCCCTTCTGGCTGTTTGCAATGTAAGTAGGACAGCCTGAGCTCATCCTGAGGACAGCATATGACCCACGATCTTTCCTGAGCTCCTCTGCTGGATACTGCTCCAGTGTACAAGTACTCAAAGGAGCTCCTGTTGTTGTTGTTGTTCTTCACAGGAGAGTAACTCTTTGGCGCAAGCTCCTAAGGATGAGGACAACTCAGGGTCAACTCAGTTCCGGGGAGTAGCTCTGGGGGAATGGGAGGCTTCAAAATTGGGGTAAAGACCTGGAAGATGGATCTGCAGCCTCCGGGACTCCGCTGGCGAGTGCGGTATGGATGTTTATGGACTCATTGTGTGCCGCCATCTCTCCTTCTCCCTCTCTCACTACTCCTCAGAGACTCCATTGACCACACAACTGAGGACAGAAAAGCCATAAGGCACTCCCATTAATTCTTTAAAGTCAGGGCAACTGGCAAGTGCCAGCTTTCTGGTCATGTGACATGGGTGATTATGAAGGGTGTCTAGCTTGCAAGTGCCCCCAACTTGTTTGAAATTTCTTTTTAATACTGTAGGTATTGAAGAGGGGGGTCTCTGCGGGGAGTAGGGGTACAAAAGGGAAACAAGAATGTGATTTAATTCTATTTACTTAAAATATGTTTTTAAATGTTAACAAATTCAGATAGACTGAAATCATGTAACTTTTCTCATCATAATCCAATAAAACTTTTTAAAAAAGATTTGTTTGGATTACCATTACTATTTAAAAAATTTTTTTTCTTTTTAATTCTTACTGGTTTTTGAAGAATGGCTCTATCTATTTGGAAATATGCAGGTACACACATACAGCTTTGTACTCCAAGCTGTGCAGCATTTTTAACACAAGAATATACCTTGCATTTCTCATCTCACTGTGCTCTTAGCAGTGAGAGAACCCAAGGAATTTAGAAATGGCAGCGATTAGGCTCAGATGAAAATAAGCCCAGTTTTAGTAGAAATTCAATTCTAAGTGCACCACAAGAGGGCAATTCATGGGCGCTTCTCTAGTTTCTTGAATACCCACTTGTGCTTTCCATTTGGGCTGATTAGAATATTTTGAGATGATAAAATATAGTTATCTAGACACTTCCCACTAGACACTCAAGTGTCCTTACAAGGAGGTGACTATAGGATATTCTGCTTTTACTTTTTACCAGGTTAGAAAACCTGTAGACAAACCAATGTGTTGGCTCACAGTCCATCTGTTACAACAAAGGTTGGTACCAGCCCTTCATGACAGTGGAGATGGGGAGGGCCCCATGTTCATCCTTGTCTCCCTCTCAATATCCTTCATTCCCCTGATTGTGTGTCTTATCTTAAAAACAGGTTTCTTGAAAATGCATCTATCAACTTTTCTCATTTTCTTCCTGCAGTGTGGCCTGAATCTATTCTCACTGTGGCTTTGCTCTCAGTTCCCTTCATTGTTAGCAAACTAGCTCCCAATTAATTCCTGCTAAATAACATGGTGGAGTCTAAGGTGTCACATCTGTCACCTGGAATTAATGGAAGGTGTGAACTGGTTGCTTAACTGCAACCAAGTCTTAAAGACACAGAGACCCAAGTTTCTCCCAGAGCCACGGTGAAGCCCACCAAAAAGCTTATGACACTTCCCGAAGGTGTGACCGTACCAGAGGATGGCTACCAGTGTGTCTGACTATCTGTCTGCTTAAAAACCAGGATGCCCATGTCTGTCCAGGAAGGAAAGCATCCCACACTGTACTTGCTGCATGCTAGATTTGACATATACAACAGCTCATCCATGGTGTATACACAGATCTCGCTGTGCTAGCCCATTATTTGCCTCAGATCAGAAAGCGATGCACACTACACTACGTGCTTCTCCCCAGCTCCTTCCTGACTTTACTTTGGAGGTCTACTCTGCCTGCTGTCAGTCTGTGATGACCACTGTCCTGTTTAAGGACACGGGATCCACCCTCACAAACGTGCTCGAGGTCAGCACTCAGCACTCAAATATGCCATTTGCCAGATACCACACTTAGGTGGCATTTTTCTGGTCTTCGTCAGCAATAACCATTTCTTTCTCAGACCCACTTCATGCACAGGCCACTGATCGTTTCCATTTCTCTTCAGATCTGAAGGGCATGAAAAGCATACCTGGCTTTTACTGTCCCTGCATCTTGCCTTTCATCCCCCTTCAGTCTGCTTTCATATCACCTCCTACCAAAACCTCCCTGGTGAAGCTCACTAGTGCTCAGTCCAGTGGTGTCTTCCAGACCTCTCAGCCACACTAAAGACACGTCACAGTTCCTTTCTCAGTGACTCCGGGAGAAATTTGGGTCTCTGTATCTTTAGTATGTTAATACTAGGCGATGCTTTACCGCTGTGATAAGTTAGCAGGGTTGCGATTTTGCTTTCTATGAGATACCTCTTTGAATGGTAACCGTAAAGCTCAGAGCTTGTTTGTAGCAAGAAAGTAGTCTTCAAATTGGCATGTTATCATTTCTTACATTTATCCTACTTTTTTAGACATGTCAAAGAACTTCACATGTAAAAGGAAGAATTTGCTTCCCACACCAACAATAGGACATACTTTTGTCAGACACACACACACACACACACACACACACACACACACACACACACACAGACTCTAGAAATGGGTCTGTGGACAAGTCTCTTCACTTGGCTTCTGGAACATCACGCTCCCTTGGTGTCCTTGCTGCCTCACTGGCTGACTGCTCCTTCATATCCTTTGCTGACTGCTCTACCGCATCCCTCTGGTCACTAGGACATTCTCACAGATAAGGTCCCATGCCATTTTTGTTCTGATCTACCCTCAGTCACTTGGTACCTCCTCTAGGCTAATGAGTTCGGAGACCCATTGACTGCTAAATGTCTCACAGCTGTACCTCTAGCCCGGATCTTTATCAAGTCCAGACTCACACTCAGCGTGCAGGGACAACTGTCTCCTGATCTCCCTCATCCACTATTGCCCCCATCCTGACACCTCATCCCCAGCAGGCCATCAAGGGATCATAGGCAGAACACATGACTATTCTATTTCAAATTCCACAGTGGCTGCTGGGTACAAGTCCCAGTCCCCCACCCACTCCAAGGCTGCCCCATCCATGCTCACTTTCCCAGTGGTCCTGATCTGGCCAGCCACATGCTGCGTAGGAGCCTGCATGTGCTACCCCCAGCCCAGTGTCTGCATAGACAACTGCCTTGCACCCGCCAGGTCTTTAGTAAGCATCATCTTGCTGAGACCTTCCTTGAGCATCCCTGACCCACATCCTTTAACTTTCCTTTCTCCTTGACACCATCACTTTGGATCCATAAGCTTTTCTGGCTTATCTTCTCTCTTGCCCCCAGGATGCAAGCTCCATGAGAGATGAGTCATGTCTATCACTGGATATGTCTATTTATCATCAGGGCCGGGTTTATAACCCAGAGCCACAAAGAAGGCGTAAGAGCCATTTGTCAAATTGTTCTATAGAGGTCCACCGTATATGAGTTCCAGAAAACCAGTTTTCCTAAGACAGGGACCAGGTCTGCATGTAAGTATCTCTTTCCAAAGCTCTTCTTACTGGACTGAGCGCTCACTGTGAAGCTGCCCCTCTTCTGTCAAAGCCTTGCCTCGGTAGCTGAACATGCAACTGGAAAGGTCATATGCATTTGAACTATCTGTTTATGGATATGCTATTTACCCAGTAATTATTATGCAATTTCACTTTCTATGAGTTGTTGCTTTTAATAGTCATTGTAAAGTGTAAGCTCGGGACTTGGTTGTAGCAAGAAAGTAGTCTTCAAATTGGCATGTTAATATTTTTTTTTATATTTATTCTACTTCTTAGTCATGTCAAAGAACTTCACATATAAAAGAAAGCATTGCTTCTCACAATGACAGTGTAATTTATATTCATCAGAGATTGCCACAGAAGAGCAGATTCTAGAAATGGGTCTGTGGACCACAGCAACCTGCTCTCAGGCTGACATTTGCTAACTGCTTCTCCTGCGCCAACAGTACCAGGCGGCATGCTGGAGGAGATATCAGAGACTACGAAATCACATTCTCTCAGTTCTGGTGCAGAAGAAGGGCAAACTGCCCATCCTTATTCATCTCCCATTATAACAGCAAGGAATACATGAAAGTTTTGACATTGTATTTGCAATGCAGAAGTTAAAATGGATTAGTAAACAGCTGGCAATGGCATCTTGACTCTGAATTGTCTGGGGAATGATGAAATCAATTTTTTTTGCAGCAGTCACACAACTTGAGGTTTTGACGTCATTTGTTACAATGCTGTCTGGAATTCCGGAATTGTTCTGTTAGGGGTGATCTGGACAGGTCCGGGGTTGACATCTGGTAGTAATTGGGTAACCGAATATCATAGTGGTGTCTCTTCCCTGTGTATACCCTGTCGTTCAAGGCATAGAGTTTATCTGCAATGTCACTGCCAATTAAAACCGAAAACAGGCGGGAGATGTAACGATGCTGAGCAAAGAGCAGGTACAGTTTTTTTCTCCTCCAAGACACGTATCGGCAATCAGTGTCCGCTGTGAGGGTAACCTAGAAAACATAGAGACGTGTGTGAGACAAAACTAGAAAGCAACAGATTAAAACAAGGTTATTAAAGGTATTTGTTTGTTTGTTTATTTATTTATTTATTTATTTATTTGGGTTTTTCGAGACAGGGTTTCTCTGTGTAGCCCTGGCTGCCCTGGAACTCACTCTGTAGACCAGGCTGGCCTCGAACTCAGAAATCCGCCTACCTCTGCCTCCCAAGCACTGAAAGTTTATTTTTATGTGTAAGAGTGTCCGGCCTCGATGTATGTACGTACACCACATGTGTGCAGTGCCCACAGAGGTCAGAAGGGGGCATCAGGTCCCAAGGAACTGGAGTTACAGACAGTTGTGAGCCTCTACGTGCTGGGTGCTGGGAACTGAACCCAGGTCCTCTATAAGAAGAGCCAGCGCACTTAACCACCGAGCCATCTCTCCAATTCTTTCAATGCCATTTTCCTGTCCTTTTAGGTTAAAAACCATCTTAACCGATACACAAAATGTTAAAAACTTAAGATAGTAAATATTAAAATGAAGTACATAATTTCTTTCTTTCTCTCTAATCATGATGCTACACACAGTGCTCCTCTTGATTGTGTTTTGTGTTTTGTAGACCTACCTGGTATGATAATGAGAGAGCAAGGCTGGCTAACATGAGAGGAATATACAACTAGGAAGACTGTGGACTTCTAACCCCACCATGGTTTCCCTAGTACAATATGCAATTTACAAATACCACACTTGCGTATTTACATACATTTGAATGTGTATGCACATGTGTGTGTTGCTGTACAGGGAACAGTATAGCATAATAAATAGAACTGACAGAAACAATTGTCTTTTTAGTACTATCAGCACACAACCAGTGTAGAGATGACTAAGTTTAGAATAGCCATCAGCACCTTCCACTTTCAAAAACCATTTGTTTCGTAGTAAGTGTGAGCTTTTTCTCTTGGCATTTTCTAAACTATCACATTGGCAGTGTTTAAAGTCAAGACTTTATATACTAATTCCCACATATGAGGTTCGACATGGGAAACCTAGAGAGCGCTCATCACAACCCCTTCCTGTCTCCCGGATTCCCATTCTTCCTGTGGTTGTACCTGTGACTAACATCAGTCAACAGGACTTACGGTTAGGAATCATGCATGAAGCAAACTGTATCCAAAGTTAAATATAAATTAAAGCTCTGTGTATTGTATGTTGTTCTATTTGTATGCTTGCTTGCTTTACAACAAATATTCATCTGTTTAGAAAGCTGGGGCCTGAACCATGGGGCATAATTGGTCCTTACCTGAAAAATGCCTTCCTCCGTGGGTCTTAGCGAATCCCACTCAGGAGAATCCAGGAACTGAAAGGGGGAGATATAATGCAGAAATTCGCCATCAACTGTCACTCTGATCCTAGCAAGACACAAGAACATCTGTTATGAGGAGAGAAGAAAGTATGTGCACATTTGGGGGACACTTGGGGGGTTATACTTCCAGCCTTTGGTGACTTCTTCCCTGTTGAGTTTTGAAGAAAATATTAAATACATATACTATCGTAGTACCCAATAAGATTTGTGTATGATATTCATCACTAGGAGTCTGGAACAGTAAGTGAAATTCACCAACAGCTCATCAAGTTGTACATGCACAAGATGAGCCCATTCCATGTGTGTACTGTGCCTTGGCACAAGATGGGAGTGCATTCAGTCAGTTTTTTTTTTTTTATTACACAGGAGGGAGTTTAAGAATATAGTGGGAATCTTCTGCAAGCCCCTCTGTGAGTTAAAGGTTTAATCTTTTCTTTTTGTTACATAATTAATTTATCTATTTAATTTTATTTCATGTGCGTTGGCGTCTTGCCTGCATGTATGTTTGTGCAAAGGTGTTGGATCCTGTGAAACTGGAGTTTCAGGCAGTTATGAGCTGCTGTGCAAGTGCTGGGAATTGAACCCTGGTCCTCTGGAACAGGAACCAGTGCTCTCGACTGCAGATCATCTGCCATTAACAGTTTCAATTATATGAGAAACACATGCCTGTTTTACCTTCCCTAACTTTTCCAAGTTCGGAATATATATATATATATATATATATATATATATATA
>JADRCD010230258.1:4491-39371 GCA_019843815.1 Montemys delectorum
CCAGCCTCTCCTCCTCAGCCAGCCTCTCCTCCTCAGCCAGCCTCTCCATGTGATCCCCTCAGTAGCCCGCATCACGGGAATCAGAGTCCTTGCTTCTCGTTTGTTTTGTTTAAAGCCTACACGGTTTTCTTTGTTCGTTTGGCTACCAGAGCATTTGTTCCTCGTCTGAAGAGTATTCTAGGTCTTGGCCTATTTTTTAACCTGATTAAATGTGCTCATCTGTTTTGTAATTATTTTCTGGTGACCATGATAACAATGGGAGGAAAGAGTCTTTTAATTCAACTGCTAATCTAAGAGATAATCTAGGAAAATCAAAATGAATAAAAACATAACAAATAGCATGGTTTGAGACTGTATTGATTTTTTTTGTTTTTTATTTTTTTTTTATTTTTGTTTGGGCTTTAATCAGTTTAAAAATAAATTTAAGCTTTTTTTTGAAAATATTTTTATACATGTGAATTGATTCATGTACTTCTTTTGTTTGGTTGATTGTTTTCTTGTTTTGTTCTGAGACAGAGTTTCTCTGTGTAGCCCTGGCTGTCCTGGAACTCACTCTGTACACCAGGCTGGCCTCAAACTCAGAAATCCACCTGCCTCTGCCTCCCAAGTGCTAGGATTATAGGCGTGCGCCACCACTGCCTGGCAAATTCATATGTTTTTATTTTGACTAGAAATTGTTCCTTTTTTTTTTTAATTGTAAGTGACATTTCTACTGCATTAGGGGGAGGGTATTATTTTCTTTGTGTTCCTTTTTGCTTATGTCAAGTTTTTGTAAATTTTACTGGTTTCAGATTTAAAATTCTCAAATCCTCAGCTTTTCTCATTAAGCAATTAGTTCATTAGGTTTAAAGAAACCAGCGAGGCTGAAAACCCATTTATTGAGCATCTATGAACTATCTCATCTCAGTATAGTGCTTTAGGAACTCTTTTTTTTTTTGTTTGTTTGTTTTGTTTTGTTTTGTTTTTTGTTTTTTTCGAGACAGGGTTTCTCTGTGTAGCCCTGGCTGTCCTGGAGCTCACTCTGTAGACTAGGCTGGCCTCGAACTCAGAAATCTGCCTGCCTGTGCCTCCCAAGTGCTGGGATTAAAGGCGTGCACCACCACGCCTGGCTAGGAACTCTTAAATCAGAAAGTACTCAGGGCTGTACGTGTACAGCTGAGCCTTCATCCTGACTGTTTATCAGTACAATCAAGATCTTATTCCTTGAGAACCAACAGCTTCTGCTGTATATATGGAGTATGCAGTGCATATTTAGTTTCTAAAGCATTCGGAATGTAAGCTGACTTCCCCATGAACTGATTTAAAATATATCACTTTCTTCTTGCTGAAATAATTTCTGCTTGTTCATTGTTATATTACAGTGATTACTTCACTTCTTTTTAATGAAGTTAAATAACTAAACATAGCAACAGCTTTACATCAGCAAGTTTGCCATCTTTCGTTCAGTTGACCTCTTGATAGCAGGTCCAGTTGACTAGGCCTGATGTTCCCTTTGTTCTTGTAGCTCTATTTATATTGTCTCTCACACTGTGTACTAGGAAGAGAACATTGATGAATAGACATCTGTCTCTTTCTTTCTCCAAGGATGTTATAGAACTGACTGTGATATTTATAGAAATTTACTGTAATGTGAAAATATTGAAATTGATGATTAACAAGTTATTTAAATACATTTATTTTCTTTTGTGTGTATGGGAAACCCATTTATTTTGTTAGCTGAGGGAAAGCAATTACAAACAGGCACAATAAAGTGGATTTTCTTTTTACATCAACACAGGAGTTTCTTTTAATTTTCAGTTTTTGCTAAGAACTTCCCCCGTACTTTTGATAAAGTAACATCTGATTTGGTTAGGTCTTTATTTCGTATTTTACTTCACATTTATCTGAGTGTTTACTGAACACTCCTTACTCTATGACATAGGCTGTCCACTAGGCTGTTTCTCATCGTATCTTTCACGCAGTTGATGCTGTTAGATGGGAGTGACATCTTGGTGGTATGGCGCTCATGGTTAAGGATCTCAGTTCTCTCCTTTGTTGTTCATGGTCTTTAGCAAATTGCAGTGTGTAATGCCAGGCATCTGCCTTTGTTGAGAGGACATGCTGTAACAGTCAGTACCTGGGAGAAGGCTTGAACAGGCTCATGCTCTGGCGGAAATGAATAAGGCTAGGTCCTGGGAAGTGAGAGTGTACACAGAGCTTCAGATGAATTGGGATTGTGTATAGATTATTTATATTAGATATTGGTTATTGTGATATCTATGAAATTTTAGAAAACTGGCTGGAGTTTCAGCTTTTGATACAGTTTCCAAATGACAAAGCAAATTTGTTTAACTGCCTGTATTAGAGTTTCTGTAGTCGCTTAGTGAAATAATTTTTATCTTAATTTTATAAGTTAGATAAAATTTGTTACTTTGCATTCATTTATTTTAAAAATTATGTCTGTGTTTACCATAGAGTCACAATGGCTTCTGCCTTTCGCCTTTCTTTGAAACCAAAAGTCAGTGACAACATGACCCATTTAATGGTGGATTTCTCTCAGGAAAGACAGATGCTGCAAACTTTGAAGTTTTTGCCAGGTAAATGCATTATTACATGGGGACTTTCAAATAAAAAAATGCAAGAGTTTTCTGTAATGAACATTATATAAATATTAAAGAAATATAGTATATTTTCCTTTAGCAAGAAGTAGTTATATTTGCTAACTTTTATTGAAAAGATTTATTTTCTTTTAGTACAAATTCAACTTTAATGACATTAAGGGAGAGCACATGTTGCTGTTTTGGCAAAGAATAAATAATAGTCGGTCTCAAGGCTAGACCGCATAGATTTGAATTCTGCTGTTTTTTTTGCAGTGTGATCTCAAGAGGTCAACTAACCTTACTCATTTTTCTACATCTTTAAAGTGCAAGGCTGATGTTCTCGATGCCTCATAGGTCTTGCATGGATTGAGTCTTCTAACACACCTGTAGCAGCAGCTGGGCTCCTGTCACACGCTGTGACTGCTCACTGCCAGGCTTGTTGCTGTTATGTTTGGCATCCAGCATGAACATTATCTCTATAATAGCTTGGTAACATTGTCTTATGAGACAGTTAGTCTAACCATGTGAAACTCAGTCATAAATTATCACTCGTCTGTGTATAACAGCCAGCTGATGGTTTTTGTTAGTGTTCTTTGAATTCTGTCTTTGTATTTTTAGTGATAAGTAGTATTTTTATTACCAAGTAATTCTGTCAGTTGATATGTAAAATTGTTTAAACAATGGTGATTTGGGGAATCAAGAATCCATTTGAAAGTGAAATTCCACTTACATGTTTTTGTGGGGTTAGTTTATCTGTGATTTTTGTTTGTTTGCTTGTTTATGAGATTGGCTGATTTTGTTTTGTTTTTAAAGATTTATTTGTTTATTTCATGTATGTGAGTACCTTGTAGCTATCTTCACACACACCAGAAGAGGACATTAGATCCCTTTTACAGATGGTTATGAGCCACCATGTGGTTGCTGGGAATTGAACTCAGGACCTCTGGAAGAGTAGTCAGTGCTCTTAACAGCTGAGCCATCTCTCCAGCCCGATTGGCTGGTTTTTGAATAGGAAATACTAATTGCACAAAACCATTTCTTTTCTCAATTTAAACTAGTCATAGAGGCTACTATAATAATGCTATAAGAGATCCCAGTGAGGGTAGTGTAGGTAAACTAACTTGTATGGTAGAATTTATGAGCTGTAGAGGAGGAATGTAGAAATAAAGGTTAAAGAACGGAGTGCATCCAAGAGGAGGCAGATGCCGGTATGTGCAGGGGTATATACTCGGATTGCAGGTAATCCCTGACCTACTCAGATTTGGCCTGTAGTTTTCTGTATTAAACTGGTGCAAAGTGATAAATGTTCAGCAGACACCATATTTGAAATATGGGTCTTTCCCTACGTTGGCAGTATGCAGTCAAATGGGATATGCTTTTATGATGGAGGGCAGCAGCAGGAAGCCACAGTTTGCAGTGCGCCTTGTAAAGAGCCAGTGGTATGCAGTGGGGCATACTGTGTGGACAAACTGCAATGTACCATAGACTAGGCTTATTCTTACATAAGATAGTTTCAAGTTATGGTTGTCTTAATGTACTGCAAGCCTGTTGTCTATTGCCAATTGAAGAACATCTGTGCTATCATTCAGGGCTCACAGTTGGTGCAACTGATATCAAAAGGAAACATATTTTTGGAGTTCCCAAATACCAGATACTTTAGATGATTTGGTGAGTTCAGTCTAACACTTAGAATTTCCTTGGGAAGAGACTGGATCTTACTTCAGTTTTGAAAGCTTGAGGTTTTAGGTCAGAGTTCTGCTGATTATTTGTTAACTGAGATCTCACTCTTTGTACCCACATATTCACTCATGAGCTTCAGATGCTACTTAGCAGTAGATCCCAGCCTCCTGTGCACAAGACAGCACTGCCACAGAAAGAGGGAGTGTGAGTGTTCACCTGTAAGGGCTAGAGTAGGGACGGAAAGTTGAGGCTGGCAGTAGATCTCAACATTTTTTAAGAATGGCATTTTCTAAAATACTTATGGAAAATAGTTAAAAAAAATATCTTGAGTCTCATTGACTGTGTACTGTTACCATCAGTACGACTCTAGAACTTTACCCTTTTCATGTAACTGTCATATGTAAAGCATTGACAATTTCTACCCCAGGGAAAGAAAGAAGAAATGGTAGTAACCTAATGAGAAGACCTGTCCCATGAAGTCTCTCCACTGAGCAGTTAGAGCTTCCTAAGCCCTGTGCTGGAACGCCGTGCTGGAGAGGAATTCATGCCTAGGAAAGGCAGAGCAGTGCTGAGCACAAATGCAAGTTGCTCTTCCTCACAGCACGGCAGCTTTCTTTGCAAGACCAACATAGCTATTGCTTTCTACATCCCAAATGGGAAATAGCCAGACAAGTATCATAAACACAGTCATGTAACTGACAGTTACATTCCAAAATATGGAAGCATACGTATATACTACACTGCCAAATACTTTTGCTTTGACATGTAACAGTGTGTGAGAGGTTCTTATTGATCACTTCAATTTCACTAATTGTTGGATAATCTGAATTTTTCCATTTTTATTTATGATAGGATATTGTGTATAGGTCAGAGGACAGCTTGCAGGAATAGGCTTTGTCTCAGTTTTTCTATCAGATCAGTTTATGGTCATTATTTTTTGCCAGGCAAAGAACATATTTTTATGTAATCATATATATGTGTATATATATAATTTTTCTTAAATATAGTATATATTATATATTTATAAATATATATTTATATAGATATAGATCATTTCCTTTGTATCTGTTATGTTCCAATAGATAGTTCTTACTTAGATTTACCATTGCATGATTATAGAAGTATACATACTTTCTTATAGTTTATTATTTACGTACCTAGTGAGTTATTGAGATAGGATCTCATTGTGAGGCCCTGGCTGCCTTAGGACTTGAGTGTAGATCAAGCTGGCCTTCACCTCATAGATATTTGCCTACCTCTGCGTCTGGAGCAGTAGGGTTAAAGTCCTGAGCTATCATGCCCAGCTTACAGTGTGTTTATTATAATATTTTGAATATAGGTGTTATTTTGTAGACCAGATGGAGGTTCCTAGCAAATAGGAGCTATGGAACATTATCAAAAATATACAAGACACAAAGTCCTCCCCCCATTATCAACATCCCACAGCAGAGTGGCACATTTGTTGTAAGTGAAAACTCTCCAGTGATAAGTCATCCAGAGTCCATAGTTTACACGGAGATTCTCTTGGTGTGGTCCTGCCATGCTCTGCATAGCGTGTCTTTTCTGGAAAGTCGCCGAAGTGGAATCTTTTCACTGGTAGCCTTTACAGGTTAGATTCTTTAACCTAGTAAAGAGCATTAGTTGTTTTTCATTTCTTTTCATGGCTTGATAGCTCTTAAAGCATTGAATAAAAACCCAGTCCTGGTGTTTCATATGTAGTTTACTTAAATAGTTGCCTACTAAAGGACAATTGAGTTGTTTCTTAGTTTTGGCAATTATGGCCATAGTTTTAAACATGTATCTTGGTGTGGATAGAAGATTTTAGCGTTTTTAGGTAGTTTCTGGGTAGTGTGATGAGATTGTACTTAGTTTTATAGAAAACCTCCCAGTGTCTTCCAAAGAAGCTATGATTTTGCATTCCTACCAGCAGTGAATAGATTTCTCTTGCTCCACATTTTGCCACCAGTGATCCTGTTGGCCTTGTGTCATGGCCGTTGTAATTTGTGCCTGCTCAGACACTCAGCCTCGGCTGTTTCTTTGTTAAAGCCTTTAGCCTTTTTTAAAACTTGAGTATTTACTGTTTTGTTTTCAGTACAGGTTTCATTCACTATGTTGTTCATGCCACAAACTGAAGATTCTCCTGCCTTGGTTTTCAAGTACTGGGATTATAAGAATGAGCTGCATGCTAGACTCTATAACATTTAATTTGGCTAATCTAGCTTAACACATATCTTTAATGACCATGACTTTGGTGTTGTATCTAAAAGCTGTCACCAAACCCAAAGTCATTTAGCTGTTCTGTGATAACTTCTAGGAGGTTTATACTTTCATTATTTTCCTTTTAGGTCTGTAATCCACTCTGAGCTCATTTTTTGAAAGGATGTAAAGTCTGTGTCTTAATGTTCCTTTTCCTTCTCTTCTTCTTCCTCCTCTTCCTCCTCCTCCTCTTCCTTTCCTGTTAATATCCAATTACTGTAACATTTGTTTAAAATACTTTTGTTTGTCTATTTATTATTATATATTTATTATATATTATTTATTATCACCATTATGAAATAAATTATTATCACCATATAAATTGGTCATATATTTTTCTGGGTCTGTTCCACAAATCTGTTTGCTTTCTCTTTGATCAGCATTACATCTTGAGGTCTGTAGCTTTAAAAGTGTTTTAAATCAAGTGACTTAGTTTTCCGGCCTTGTCCTTCAGTGCTGTGTCTGCTCTTCCCCATCATTTCCTTCTCCATATGGACAGAGTCTGCTGAAACTAGCAGAAGAACTTGGTGGGATTTTCACTGGGTCATATTAAGTGCTTAGACCTAGTGGGAATAACTGACAGCTTAAGACTGTGGAATCTTCTGTTCACAGACATGGGCTCTCTGTAGTAATGTAGCTCATTACATTCACTCGTTGGAGTTTTGCGGTTTACTTCATACAGTTCTTGAGCATACTTTGTTCCTAAATGTTTCACATTGGTGATGCTGATGTAAATGAGGTGTTTTAATTTGAAATTTTTTTTTATTGCTGAAACATATTGAAGCAGCTGCCTTGTATGTTAACCCGTGTCTGCAGCCTTACCATGATCACTTATCAGCTCTGGACTGTTTTTATTGTTAAAACCTTCATATTTCCTACATAACTGCTCACGTCATTTGTGAATGAAAACAGTTTTCTTCCTTCTCAACTGAAGCCTTATTTCGTTTTTAGTATCTGAGCACACTGGCTTAGGCTTTAGTGCGTCATCACACTTGTGAAGATGCTGTTTCTGATTTCAGTAAGGAAAGTTCCGGTTTCACAAGCAAGGATGCCATAGCTATTTTTACAGACCTTCCTTATCAACTGGTGTTGAGGAAGTTCCCCTCAGTTCCTATTTTAGTGTACATTTTTTTAATTAAGAATGGATATATTGATTTCATGTGGCTTTTTGTAGCCCAATGATAAAGGTGGGATGTATTTGTTGATTTTCACAGGTTGATTATTGAATTTTGCACATGGAATGAGTCCTATTTGGTCAACACATTCTTACTGTACATTGTTATATTTGTTCTGTAAATATTTTCTTGAACTTTTTTACACCTGTTCATTATAAATATAGTACTCTTCTAGTTTTCCTATAATACTTGTGCCTAGGTTAGGTTATTGTAGGTTATTGGCCTCACAAAAAGAGTTAGGAAATATTTCATCTGCTTTTGTCTTCTCATAAAGATGATACAGAATTTATTCTTTGTGTTAGGTGGAGTTCATCAGTGAATCCATCCAGGCAGGCTACTTTATTTTTTAAAGTTATTAACTATTAGTTGAATTTCTTTAATAAGTTTAAGCCTAATCAGATTATTTTTTTCTTATGTAATTTTTTTGCACATAGTGTTTCTCATGGAATCAGAGTTTATCTGTTCATTTATATCATCAGAATTGTAGATCTAGAGTTTGTCCATGGTATTTATTTTGTTTTTGAGGATTGTTTGTTTGTTTTTTGAAATAGAATCTCTGTGTAGCCCTGGCATCCTGGAACTTGTTCTGGAGACCAGGCTGACCCTGAACTCAGACATTTTCTTGTTTCTACCTCCTGAGTGATAGCATTAAAGGCATGTGCCACCACTGCTTAGCCATAGTATTTCTTGTTAGATATTCTTTCTCTCCTCATCCTCCTCATCTCCCTCTGTTCTCCTCCCCTTTCTTCCAGTGCTGTGTGAGTGAGTGTGTGTGAGTGTGTGTGTGTGTGTGTGTGTGTGTGTGTGTGTGTATTCACCCTTCTCCTTCCCTTCCTCTTTGAATCCTCTTTGACTTCTCTCTCTTTGGAGATAGAGTCTCCAGGCCGCTGGCCTGAAATTCACAATGTAGACCAGGCTGACCTCAAACCTATATGTAGTGTTTCTCTTTGTCCCCAAATGCTGGGATTGCAAGTGTATACCTGTCTTGGTTATTGGTTTTTACATCCATGGAGTCTGTAGGAATACCTCCTCTTTCATTTCTCATACTAATTTGTGTCTTCTGTCTTTGGGGTTAACCTAGATAGAGGCTTGTTGATTTTAATGCTTTTTATTTTTCAAAGAACCAGCTTTTGGTTTCATGAGTTTTCTTTATAGTTTTCTGTTTATAGATTCATTTATTTTTATGCTAATTTTCATCATTACTTTTCTAATTTTGTATTTAATTTGTTCTTTTTATGTATTTGTTTTCTAAAATTAGATTATTGATTTTTAGATTTTGATGTATTCAATCAGGGTTATTCCTCTTTATAAGCAAGCCATATGTTTTACCAATTTTCATAAGCTGTATTTTTATTATCATTTAGTTCAAAATATTGAAAAATTTCTCTTGAGATACCATTTGGCTCATGTGTTATCTAGAAGTGTGTTGTTTAATATCTCTAAGTATTATAGTGTTTTCCAGCTCTTTTTCAGTTAGTTATTTCTAGTTTAATTGGATTGTAAAGTAAGAGCATATACTGTATCTTTTCTACACTTTTCTAACTTTGTTAATGTATATCTTGTGGGTCAGAATGTAGTCTGTCTCACTGAAGATCCGTAGGCATTTCAGGTGATTCTGTAGTCTACACTGCACATAGCAGACCATAGATATCAGACTTACATTTGATTGATGGAGCAGTTTAGTTCAGCAATTTTCTGTGGTGTTCTGCCTTCTAAATCTTGCTGATTCTGATAGAGGACAGTTGAAGTCTCTAACTGCTCTGGATTTATGAATGTCTCTTTGCAGTCTTGTTAGTTTTTGACTGATCAGATTCTTGGGCCTTTCTTGTGGTGTCAGTACTATACTCTTTCTTATCCTTGACAATTCCCTCACTCTAATGTCCAAAGTGTCTAGAATTAGTATGGTGAGACTCATTTCCTTTCATGGAAATGGAGTATGGAAATGGTTAATGGAGTATATCTTTTCCTAATCAGTGAGTGCTGTTATATTTAAGGTGGGTTTTTTTATTGGATATTTTATTTATTTACATTTCAAATGTTATCCTCTTTCCCAGTTTCCCCTCCAGAAATCCCCTATCCCATCCCCTGCTTCAATGAGGGTGCTTGCCCCACCCACTCCCACCTCACTGCCCCGGCATTCCCCTACACTGGGTCATCAAGCCTTCACAGGATCAAGGGCCTCTCCTCCCATTAATGCCAGACAAGGCCATCCTCTGTTATGTATGCAGCTGGAGTCATGGGTCCCTCTGTGTGTACTTTTTGGTTGGTGCTTTAGTCCCTGGGAGCTCTGGGGCAGTGGAGGGTCTGGTTGGTTGATATTGTTGTTCTTCCTATGGGGTTGTAAACCCCTTCAGCTCCTTCAGTCATTTCTCTAATTCCTCCATTGGGGACCCTGTACTCAGTCCAGTGGTTAGCTGTGAGCATCTGCCTCTGTATTTGTCAGTCTCTGGCAGAGCCTCTCAGGAGACAATTATAACAGGTTCCTGTCCACATGCACTTCTTAGCATCCACAGTAGTGTCTGAGTTTGGTGTCTGTATATGGGCTGGATTCCCAGGTGGGCAGTCTTCACGTGGCCTTTCCTTCAGTCTCTACTCTACACTTTGTTCCCGTATTTCCTTTAGACAGGATCAATTCTGGGTTAAAAATTTGGTGATGAGTGGGTGGCCCCATGCCCCAACTGGAGGTTGCCTCACCTCTGGATATGGTCTCTAGGAAACATCCAGACTGAAATTCCTAGAGCAGGGTATTGAAGGAGAGAAGGCCTGGGAAGAAGACGTCTCGGCAGGGCGGGACTTGGTTGTGCGACTGCTTTCACAGCAGTGGAAGCTCTTTCCTCTTTTCCATAGGCGTAACCGTCAGGTAAGAAACAGGAGATTCTTTTGAAAATAAATTAAGACAAAGGGCAATTAAAAACATCCTACTACTGGCTTCCATTAGCCCATTTTACAATAGAAAGGAGAAAGAGGGAAAGAAGGAAAATCACTGTAGAGAGAACAGTCACAATGTCAAATAGCCTCTCTCTCTTTTTTTTTATTAGATATTTTCTTTATTTACAATATCTCCTTTCCCAGGTTCCCCTCCAAAAAGAAAAAAAAGAAAAAATAAAATAAAATAAAAAACCAAAAACTAAAACAAACCCCTCTTCCCTCCCCCCTCCCCCTGCTCACCAACCCACCCTCTCCTGCTTACTGGCCCTGGCATTCCCCTACACTGGGGCATAGAACCTTCACAGGGCCAAGGTCCTCTCCTCCCATTGATGACCGACTTGGCCATCTTCTGCTATACATATGCTGCTGGAGCCATTAGTCCCACCATGTGTACTCTTTGGTTGGTGGTTTAGTCTCTGGGAGCTCTGAGGGTACTACTTAGTTCATATTGTTGTTCATACTAAGGGGCTGCAAACCCTTCAGCTCCTTGAGTCTTTTCGCTAGCTCCTTGATTGTGGACCCTGTACTCAGTCCAGTGGATAGCTGTGAGATTCTACTACTGTATTAGTCAGGTACTGTCAGAGCCTCTCAGGAGACAGCTGTATCAGTCTCCTGTCATCTAGCACTTGCTGGCATCCACAATAGTGTCTGGATTTGATGATTGACTATGGGAAGGATTCCCAGGTGGAGCAATCTCTGGATTGTCCTTCCTTTAGTCTCTGCTCCCTAGTTAGTCTCTACAACTTCTTCCATGGGTATTTTGTTCCCCCTTTTAAGAAGAAACAAAGTATCCACACTTTGGTCTTCCTTCTTCTTGAGTTTCTTGTGGTTTGTGGTTTGTACTTTGTGTATTCCGATCTTCTGGGCCAATATCCACTTATCAGAGAGTGCATACCATGTGTGTTCTTTTGTGATTGGGTTACCTCACTCAGGATGATAGTCTCCATGTCCATCCATTTCCCCAAGACAAATAGCCTTTCTTTACAGGCTTTATCCACAAACAGACATTAGCAAAATGAAGCTGAAAATTTTAAACTGAGCTACATATAACCATTATAACAACATAAATATTTCTATAATTTATATTTCTTTTTTTAAGGTGGGTTTTCTGTATACAGTGTATCAATGGCTTATGATTGAGACTCATAATCAGTGTCTTTTAACTGGTGCATGTAGATGTGTGTACTTCTCTCTGCTGTCAGGCAGCCACTCCTGTAACAGGTACAAATTGAATTTTCTCTAGCTGAATTTACTCCTGATACTGTCCAAATGGAGCACTAGATACACAGGTCGTAAGTTCAGTTCTTAACATTTCTACTTTAGGCCCACTTGTAAATATGAGGCCTCCAGAACCTGTTAGCTGATAGGAAAATTGAGAGATTCCTGTTGAGAGAGAGAGAATCAATCTTCCCCAACAGTGAGCACATGCACGCAGCACTAAATGGACTTAGCACATTATATTTGTACATTTAGGTTTTGTGTGTGTGTGTGTGTGTGTGTGTGTGTGTGTAATATAAGTGTAACAGTAGGAAAAAGGCCATGATTTTGAGAGTAAGCAAGGGAGAGTGGTATACATGAGAAGGATTAGAGGGGGAAAGGAGAAAAGGGAAATGATGTGATCATATTTTAATTTAAAATATTAAAAAAGTTAATAAAATTAAACTGAGATTTCCATCATCCCCTCCTTAGGGTATTATGACTTGCTGTACTGGCTCACAAAACTCAGAAAAAGACTGTAATTACATTTACTAATTTATTACAAAGACTACTTTAAAAGGTCTAAATAAGTAGCTCAAAGTGGGCATTAGGACAAAGTCTGGAGGGAGCCCCAGTGCCAGAGGTTCCTTCCTTGCAGGATTTTGGTGTGCCACACTCCTCGCACGCATGAGTTCTCACCATCGCTTTGCTTAGTACACTATCTTTGGCTTCCCAGAAGTTCTCAGCCCAGTCATTTTAGTCTTAATGGAGACTTCATTGCATAGGGTGGATTGCCAGTTGGTTGGTGAGGGAAGTCTACAAGAGCACACCTTCCTTTGGGATCTCTCTGGACTAGAAAGGAACCATAACTTATTCTCTGAGTTTCTGTAGCCTGCTGTGATAAAGTGGTTATGAATCAGTAATCATGACTAAAAATCAATGTATATGTAGCATAATGTCACATAGTACTTTACGTAAATGACATGGTAATCACAAATCCCCAAATCCTAGAGATATTAGAAATAAAGAAGGAGGAAATGAAACCTGTTCAAAACATTTTTTTTAAAATGGAAGAGTGAAGACAAGCAGAAGAAACACAAGAGCCACAAGACAAGTAGAAAACAGGTGACTGAGTGGCAAGAATAAATCCTTCCTTATCAATAATTAAACATAGGGACTAAAGGAATGACTCAGCAGTAAAGAGTGCATGTTCAGTTCTCAAAGGACTGGATTTGATTTCATGCATTCCTGTAATATCCCACCACACTCTATTCCACTCCAGGGAATCCATGTCTTCCATTGACCTCTGTACATAGGTAGTGGGGTTCTCGGCTGGCTCCGCACCGGGTTTTGACAGCTGTTGGTTGTTACATTGCCATACAGAATTTCCAGAAAGCATAGGTTCACTGTTGTTAAGTTCCCTCACACTCCACTTACTCGGCTCTCACATCCCACAATGATTCTACAGCCACTTGAGACTTCCAATATTTGTTTTGTTCACTGTTTTTCCCGTTATTTCATCTGCAAAGAAATTTTGTTTCCTTTGGATATGTTTCATTTTTTCTTTTCTTTTCTTGCTGGATTTGGATAAGACTTGTAGTGAAATGCTGAGTCGGGATGATGAGAGGAACTGTCTTCACCTTGGTTCGGCAGTCTTGGGGTTAGGTATTGTGTTTCTCACCATTAAATGTGATGTAACTCCAGGCTGTTTTACTTAGTTCTGTGTTGTTTGCTTGTTTGCTTTTTGAGAACCCTCTAGCCTCAGCCTCCCAGGAGCTGGGGTTCAAGGTATGCACCATCTGGTGCATACAGGTATTGGCCAGCTTGGAAAATACTTATTTTATTTTATTTACTTATTATATGTGTGAGTGTGTTTCCTGCATGTGTGTGTGTGCACCATCTATGTGCCTAATGCCTACAGAGGCCAAAAGAGAAGGTATCAGATGCCTGGGACTGAAGGTACAGACAATTGTAAGCTTCCTTGTGGAGCCCGGGAATAGAACTAGGACCTCTGCAAGAGCAGTAGCTGCTCTTAACCACTGAGCCATCTTTTTGGCCCATTGAAAATATTCTTTCTAAAGTAAACTTTCTTATGGTTTCTACTTTGCTAAAAGTTCTTGTCTTGATTATTGTAATATATTTTTCATTTATTGTTATGGTCATCTTTATGAATATTATTGAGTATATTCATCAATTTCAAATGTTGATCTAGCTTTATACACCAGAATTAATTGTTTTTGTTTTTTTTTTTTTTAAAATAAGGATTCATCGTGTAGCCTCATTTGCCTATAAAACTCACTGCAGAGCTGGCTTGCCTTGATCTCATAGAGATCTGGTTGTTTCTGCTTCCCAAGTGCTAGGACTCAAAGTATGCACCACCATAAGAGGAGTAAATATTTTCACATCTTAGTCAAACTTTACATACTTTACGTATGTATCTACACAGCATATGCAGAGACTCATACAGTTAAGATTCATCTGAGTTACTTATCCAGTGTTGCAAAGCTGTGGAATCTCTTTTTATGGAAAATATATTCATTTATACTCATATGTGTTAATTATAGCTCATTGAATCCATTTATTTTAATATATCACACAACTCTAGGGAGAAATGCTTAAAAATTCGTAAGTATTTTTGAGAAACAAAGAAATCTGTTTTGTTTAGTATGTTAAAATTATTTTTTAAAGGGGGCTGGTGAGATGGCTCAGCAGGTAAGAGCACTGACTGCTCTTCCAAAGGTCCTGAGTTCAAATCCCAGAAACCACATGGTGGCTCACAACCACCTGCAGTGATATCTGACACCCTCTTCTGGTATGTCTGAAGACAGCTACAGTGTACTTATTTATAATAATAAATCTTTAGGCCTGAGTGAGCAGAAATGACTGGAGCGAGTGGGGCTGACTGGAGCGAGCAGAGATCCTAAAATTCAATTCCCAACATCCACATGAAAGCTCACAACCATCTGTACAGCTACAGTGTACTCATATACATAAAATAAAAAAATAAAACTTAAAAAATTATTTTTTAAGGTTTTTGAAATTTGATAAATATAAGTTTTATGTATTTACGGGATATAGTGTGATATTTTTATATATAGTCAAATCATAAAGTCATGATCAAATTATTCATGATCATCATCACCCAAAACATTTACCATTTGTGTTGGGAGCATTAAAAAAATATAACTATTTTAAAGTATATAATAAATTATTGCCAATATTATCATTGTCTTCTGCTTTGGAATATCAGAAACTATTCTTGTTATTTAACTTGATATATTGTTCATACCTGGTAACCAACTGTTCTCTTATCTTCCCGCTCCCTATAAAGATGATCTTAAAAATACACTGAAAACAATTTTTACCTAATTTAATTATTATAATTAAAATTTGTCAATACCTATTTAATTTGTATCAAACAACATTTAAAATATATTTACAAGTAACAACCCTTCTCAATTATCTTTAGCATGATAGATATTTGGAATTTGCCTCTTGCCATCTAAGATGTTAATAAACCTAGAGTCTGTGAGAAAGCTTTAGAATGTAAATGTTTATAATCTGCCAATAAAAGGCTTTGAAAATAATTATTTTGAATTTCTAGGTTATCTTTTTCATAACCTGACTCCCTTTTGAATATTTAAAAAGAAATAGCCAAGTATAATAAGTGTTTGCTTGGTGTTATAATATGTGAGAATTGATAACACCTCTTTTTTTTTTCCTTATCTGCAGTCCCAAAAGCTCCAGAGATTGACCCAGTGGAGTGTTTGGTAGCTGACAACTCTGTAACTGTAGCTTGGAGAATGCCTGAAGAAGATAATAAAATCGACCATTTCATAATGGAATATAGAAAAACGAACTTTGATGGACTCCCACGTGTAAAAGATGAGCGATGTTGGGAAGTGATTGATAATATCAAGGGTACTGAATATACATTATCAGGTAACATGAAAGCATTTCATGAATCTAATCCTTAGAGAGTAAGTGGAAATAAGAAAATGGTTTGTTATTTTAAATGATAAAATTAAGTTTTATCAACTAAACTGCTGTTTTTAGATATTTGTTTGAGTTTCTGTTAAAATATCAGTAAAACTTTTAATTACTTAATATTTGCAACCTACTAACATAGTGTATGTAAGGCAAAGATAAGAGAACGTTGTGGAAGCAGTATTTCAGAGCTTCTTTTTTCCTGCTTTTCTTCTTTTGTTGTTTGTTTGTTTGTTTAGGCAGACTCTTCCATGTAGGCCTGGCTGGCCAGAGCTCACTAAGTGCCACACCAATCTTGAACTCTGCCTCTGGAGTGCTAGAATTAGGGTATGTGCCATCATACCCAGCTAACCTTTAATTTTAAGTTTTGACTAAGTAAAGAAACTATTTTTTAGGTCTACTCAGACCTCCACATTTCAGGGATACCGTAACCACCATTGTTTTCTCTGTCTTAATTGCTTAGCCCCCATTAGCCCAGAATTGGGGCTTTGCTAAAGACTTTTTTATTAGCCTATTGAATGCTTTTTAAATGGTATCGTAGTATAATGAGGTCCTTTGATGCTTTAAATGACAAAGTTTTAGCAGAGCTTTTCATTGTGTCCTGTGGGGAGTGGGATACATCACGAACTATCTTGTTTGAGCACTAGTTCCTTTCCTGGAGCAGGCATTCTGTGTGGTAGACATGAAGTGCATGCAGCACACTACAGTTAGTCAGCACACCACATGTACTGAATGGTTGGAAATGGTTTGTAATCGTTACTTTACAGATAGAAAATCAGTTAAATTTTAAAGGTTTTATAGCTAGTAATATTTGGACTAAGATTTTAGTGTAGGTGTAACTGCTCAAGTCATGTCAGTCTTTGTGCTTTATCTCCTTTCATCTTTCATGTAAAATGGTATTTCATATAACATTGCACTGGCTGGTTTTTTTTAACCATTTATTTCTATTTAATCCAGTGGCATTAGTTACATTTATGAGGTTACAACTATCACTACTGCTTATTAGATATTGTCTTTTTTATTATATATTGTCTTTATTTACATGTCATATGATATCTCCTTTCACAATTTCCTCCCCCCTAAAAAACCCAAAAACCCAAAAAACAAAAAACCAAAAAACAAAAACCAACAAGAACAAACCCCTGTTGCTTCCCCCCTCCCCATGCCTGCCACCCCACCCTCTCCCCCTTATTGGCCCTGGCATTCCCCTACACTGGGGCACAGAACCTTCACAGGGCCAAGGGCCTCTCCTCCCATTGATGATCGACTTTGTAATCCTCTACTATTCATATGCTGCTGGAGCAATCAGTCCCACCATGTGTACTCCTTGGTTGGTGGTTGAGTCCCTGGGAGCTCTGAGGGTATTAGTTAGTTCATATTGTTGTTCGTGCGCTGGCTGGTTTTTGTGTGTCAGTGTGACATAAGCTAGAGAAGAAGGAGTGTCAGTTTAGGACACGCCTCCATGAGCTCCAGCTGTGAGGCAATTTCTCAATAATAAATGGGGGAAGGCCCAGCCTACTGTGGGTGGTGGAATTTCTGGGCTAATGGCCCTGGATTTTATAAGAGGCAATCTGAGCAAGCCATGGGGAGCAAGCCAGTAAGCAGCACCCCTCCATGGCTTCTGCATCAGTTGTGCTTCCAGGTTCCTGCTCCATTTGAGTTCCTGTCCTAACTTCCTTCAGTGATGAATAGCAGTGTGGAAGTATAAGCTGAATAAACCCTTTCCAACTTGCTGTTTGGGCATAGAGTTTTGTCACAGCAATAAAAACTCTTATTAAGACAAGCATACATTTCATATACATTTAAAAATCCTTATGGGTATTTATTTTTCAAAAAATGATGAATATATTGTTGTAAATTGTGACATCTCTTTCTTGAATGAAATGCTACAGGTTTTGGTAGATGTTGCTGCTATTGCTATCTTTGTTATTGGTTTGTTGTGATTTTATTTATTTACTTATCATTTATTTATTTATTTCCTTTGGAGATAGACTCTTGCTTTGTAGCCCAGGTTAAATGGAACTAATTTTCCTGTGTTGGTTGGCTTTCCAAGGGCTAGTGTCACAGGTGTTTGTACCACACCTAGAGTAACGCCACCTCTAATGAAGCCTGAAAGAGTACTGTTTTATTAATCACTGGGTTGAACTTGTTGGTAGTTGTGTAAATTATTTATTTTGAAGAAAATACTAGATAAGTCATTATTATTTTTATCTATTACCATTCATTTAGTATAAATCTATACTCTTCTCAAGTAAAGGAATTTCTAAGAAGGAAAAAAATATCTGTTTGATGTACACTCACACTTTTGAGAAGGAATCCTTTACTTTTTATGATGAAAAACTTTCATTTTATTTCAGGCTTAAAATTTGATTCAAAGTATATGAATTTTAGAGTGAGAGCATGCAACAAAGCTGTGGCTGGAGAGTACTCTGATCCAGTGACCCTAGAGACCAAAGGTGAGACTGGTAGCTGTTTACTTCAGCAGACAAAACTTACCTTCAGAAGTTATTCGAGGCTTTGTCAGTCATTTCCTGTGTAGTTGGGACACCTTCCCACCACTTACCGCCTACCTCTGGCCTCTGCAGTATAAGAAATACAACGCAGGGGAAATAGGACAATGGAAGTAAGGATTTCCTTTAGATTCCTCCCTTATGGAGGTGAGAGACAACATGTAGGAGTCACTTTTCTCCGTTTATGGATCCCAAAGATGCAATTCAGGTCAGCGGGCTCAGTAGCAAGCAGGTGCCTTTACCTGCTAAACCATCTCACTGGGTGTTTAGTTCACATTTTAGGTTGGTAAATACATAAGCACTGCTCGAGTTTGTCAGAGAATTAAGAGTCAGTAACAAAGAAGTTCCTTCATTTCCCCCAATGTTTTCCCGGTTATTATTGTCTATATAGTTCATTAATAATCACATAGCACTCACAGTTTTTTGGTCATTAAGATCACCTTGAGACACCACTGCTGGATTCTATTGATATCCATAATGCAAATGAAGAAAGGAGAGTTGACGTATGTTATATTTACCATAGACCCTAGATCTGCCCTAAGTGAGTATCAGAATCTAGTTCCAGATTCTAGGCCATCCTTTATTGTAGGCTTCTAACCCAAGCTCTGTTCTCTGAGGGCTCAGATTTATAAATGTCACCTCTTGTAACGCAGAGGAAGAAGTTTTAGGTATTTACCAGTTTGAAAGCCATTCTGCTAGATATCCTCCCACTTACAAGGTGACAATGATCTGAGTTTACTTCCTGAATTAGATGTACATTGTAGCCAATTCTTGAGGCTTGCAGCATTCCACTGACATCTACTTTATTTATTATGCATTTAGGTAGATACAAATTCTAGAAATTCGCTTTGATCTAGATGATAACGTAAACATAATCAGAATAAAACTAAGCAAGTGCTAGAACTTGACCCAGGCCCTGTGCATGGTAGACAAGTGCTGGAACATTCAAGGCCTGTGTGTTATTGATGAACTCAGAGTGATGTTTGTGGCATAAAGGCCTAGAAAAATTCTCATTTGAAGTAATCTGAATTAGTAAATAATTTTACTTGAGAATTATACATAGCTTAGTGAAGAAATGTAATTACTTTGAACTATCTATAATCAAACTGAGATACTAGTTTTTAAAAAATGTTTCTATATTCAAAGCCTTGTCAAATTCCCAGCAGATCATCATTTCTAAGCGGCTTGAGCTACTTTTGGCCCTTGTCAGGAAAGACTGCATTGCTGTCATTGTTCACCCGAGAGAGCATCAGGTCTCTTTGCATTGTTGCTGTCCCTTTTGTTGTCTCCTCAGTGAACAAGCTTGGACCTAACTGGGTGGCACTGTAGATTTTATGAACATTAAGTTAGAAAATAAATAGTTGGCTATTGGCTCCTTTAGCAGTGTCTGAATGTTACTAAGCAGACTCTTGATTGGTCCTGGGCTTCAGAGAGACAGACTAAGCTGGTTCTGGTCTCTAGGATTTCATGGAAGTAACCCCTGAGGTCACCTAGTGTAAAATCTAACCCAGTAACAATGATTCTCATCATTGGGGAGTTTCTCATGTGACTATGGATCGTACAATTTCTGGGGCTATTTTGTAGCATTGACACGACTGTTAATGACAGCATAAGCATTGCAGAAAAGACCCAGTTTGTAAAAAGTGACCATTGAACAATTGTTTACTAAGCTATTTGGCTAGTTCCTGCTATTTTTGATCACCCAGTACCAACCAGTAAACCCACAGAGAAGGGAGGGAAGAGGCAGTGAAAATTAAATAGTTCAGATCCATAAAAATATAATACAGCGAGCATTGTTTACTTCTGCCCCTTTAACCTATATAGTATTATCTCTTCTGGTATAAAACTTGTAAAGGTGATGAGTCGTGTAAGTTTCAAGTATATTTTCCCTTCCTTTTTGGTAAGATAAGTGATATTACTAAATAACAGAACTTATTATTCCAACCTCAAATTGTAGTACCTATGATTCAGCTTTATAGTATAAGAGACAGGGCTTACTTTGAATGAAGTGAGTCATTTCTCAGCCCCTGCTCTCTTTGCTGCTAGTGTTATTTCTGTCACCTTAAAGAAAATGTATGATTTAACAGAAGCCTAATAAAGGGATTGTGTCTATTAAAAGAAAGAGACTAAACATGGCACACTTTTGGAAACCTATGCTATTTTGATTGGATGTTTTGGTATTTTGTAAGTTGACTCACAAATGGTTTGAGGTGGTGCCTTTTCCTGCTACCAAGGTGACCAGTGGCTCTTAACTCCATCATAACAAATACTAGGGACAGCCTAGGATTCTTTCTTTCGACATTAGGGTTTTAATAAGCCATGAGCAAATGATGGTACTTCATGTTAAAGCCAAGTTTTCTTTATTTCAAAAGTATAAATGCTCTATATGTATAATCTAATGGCTAACATCTAGGGATACCTGTGTTTCTACAAAACAGTTGATTTTGGAAGTGTCTCTGTATCTACCTGTTAAAGAATGCTGTCTTCATTCTGCTGAAAAGCTGCGTTCTTCCTTGGTTTACTTCTACTTAGGTGCAGCTTTTGAAAGTGGTTGACTTCCTTGTGTAGTGTGACATTTAGTAGAGCTGTGCAGTCAGTAATTTTTATTCAGATGTTTCATAAGTGAGACAATGAACAATGGCTGTGCTGCATGTTGGAACTAAAGTACTCTTTCCAGAATCAAGGGTGAGCAGATGCTTCATCCACTGGACCCTATGTGCTTATCTTGTTTGATGATGAATAGTTCACAGGCTTACAACTGTCTTAGCTAATTTTAAATGATATCCTTAAGCAACGCAGTATACTGTAAAGGAATATTTCTTTTAATCTATAATTACCAAAAAATTGAGCTTTTAGTAAGAGATGTAGCAGGAACAAATTAACTTGTAACTAAGTACTAAGTGCGTGTAAAGTAGTTTAGGAATTGCATTACAAACCAGAAGAAACAGCAGTGTGCAGCTGTTGAGTCACTGATTTTAATGATTTGTTTTCTCAGTTTCTGGAAAGGGAAGCTAATACCATATTTCACTAATTTCCTCAATTATTCCCTTCTAAGGATTTTGAACAGTACTTAGAGTTTCAGTCTTAGCATTTCATTGCTGTGAAGAGACACACAACTAAGACAACTTTATATAAAGGTCAACATTTAATTAGGACTGGCTTACAGTTTCAGAGTTCAGTCCATTATCGTCATGGTGGGAAGCATGGCAGCATCCAGGCAGGCGTGGTGCAGGACAAGAAGCTGAGAGTTCCACATCTGGATCCACAGGCAGGCAGAAGACGACTATGTTTCAGCTGGGCAGAGCTTAAGCATATATGTTACCTCAGAGCCCTGTCTCCACAGTGACATACTTTCTCTAACAAGGCCACACTTCCTCCAATAAGACCACACCTTCTAATAGTGTCAACTCCCATGAGCCAAGCTTATTCATACCACTATAATATAATTCCCTAAAACATGAAATAATCTGAAACATGTAGACTGTTTCATATTTGTGTTTGCTTGCCTTATTTTCATTAAGTAGATGTGTTTCTCTTGTACCGTGTGGAACAAGCTATCTGTCATCTGGCTCAGTCCCTTTACCTATGTTACCAGGGCTCCAGCCTATCCATGCGTCCAGTGATGGCGTGGCATTCAGTATATCACTGGAACTAATGAGAGTTTAAGTGTGAATTTGTTAATAGTAAAGCTTCAGAGAGAATACTTGTGCTGCTCTTACATTATCATCTTATATATCACATTGCTTTTTCTTCCTCCATAATTCTACTAGTTCTTTCCATTTAGTCAAAACAATCAACCAAGAACCAAACTGATAATTCTAATACCATGAAATTCTGATTATTGTGTGCTAATGGAACGGTCAGTAGAAATAGAGATACTTTTGGCACTTCAAGTTCACTGTACTTAGTGTATAGTATATGGAGAGAAAAAATAATTGCATAGGTGGGATTTACAAACTACAACCAAAGGATTGAGAGTTTTTTGTACAAGGGCTAGGGATTGGAATTTTTTTCTCTGCACACAGAGTTAGCTCACTTGAGTAAGAAATAAAATGACAGGTGTGTTTCAGACAGTGGAGATGTCTTACATTTGTCACATATTGTCTTGGGCAGCACTTAACTTCAGTCTAGATAACTCATCATCCCACTTGAACTTGAAAGTTGAAGATTCTTGTGTAGAGTGGGATCCCACTGGAGGAAAAGGCCAAGAAAGTAAAATTAAAGGGAAAGAGAATAAGGGCAGGTAAGTCAGCTCACTAAATCCGTGTTGTGCCTCAGTGCTTGCATATTGATTGTCTCTGACAATAACTGATGCTGACACTCTTTCTTATTTTATAAACAGGTGTTGATTCTTATTTGACAGTAATTTATAATTTTAATGTTTATTCTGCACAGTAATATTGATTTCTGATATGTTAGTAACTCAGAGGTGAAGAATATGGTATCATATGTCAATACTTGAATTTGTGGTTAACATTTTTCATATTTTTCTTTATTCCTTTCATAGTCGTTTCATACATTTTATTTCAGCATTCTGACTTTTAATGTTATAGATACACCAATCTGAACTAGTTAAAGAAAAGTTTCTCAACATTCATTTAGGCTTATAGGTCATCTGTCTTACCTGAAAGATGGCTACACTAAATGACAACTTTGAGCATTTCTACCCAAGCCTTCCTGCTGAAGAACAATCCAGTGAACTCAAGGCTTGAGAACCTTCTGTTTTTGTCACATCTTGTTTTGAATCAGAATATGGAAGCCATGAGTTTTTAATGGTAAAGCTTTGCTCAGACTGATGGCAAATGTCTGTGAGTTATGACAGTGAATCAAACTCCCTCAGGAAGCATTCAGGCTAGTTCTGTTGTAAGATGTTACATATAAGCTGTAAAAGAGTGTCTTAACAGTTGCCTGTTTTTATCTGACAGTGTCCATGTTACTTCACTGAAGAAACACACAAGGTGACGATCTGTGTCTGTCTAGTTCTAGGACTTAGTATCTAGCTTGGCTGAATAATTCTTTAACCAATAAGCAGGTGCTGTTGCAGCAGGCTTCATAAGTTAAAATGCTCCTTTGTGTAGACTGTCTCTATTGGTAGCTTGTGTTTTGAATTTACAGCATTGTAGTGTACTGCATTCTTTTGAGTTATATTATGTATGATAACAACATGTGCTCTACTTTAAAAAACCCATTTCTCATCTGTTTTTACCCTGCTTTTACTTATTCTTGGCATCTTTCTTGTTTCTCTTTATTCAGTAACATTATTGATTGCTTTTATATATGTATTTGATAGGAGGTAGACTTGGAGTGTTCTATAATAGTTATTTGAAAAGTGTCAAAAATAATGAACATCATTGATAAAATGATTTAGACAGTGCCAAAAATAGTGATCATTTTAGGCTGCTCAAGTAAGATGATACTTATGTGAAGATAATCACCTATTGTTACCAGGTAGCAGCCTGTGCTCTGTTTTCAGAGTTATCTTTTCCTTTTTGGTTTATTTACTTGGTATTGGTGAAATTGACTGCATTTGTATTATAAAATGCTATTGAACTTGATAGATTGCATAATGTTTTATCTGGCAGCTAGGAAAGTTGTAAACAGAATTTAGCATTCAGACTGTATTATGTCTTTCTCCTTTCCTTTTAAGATTATTGCATATGTTGGCTGTTTATAGAATGGCGTATATGAGTATCCCTTATCTGAAACACTCAAGACTCAAAATTATTTTAGACTTTGAAGTATTTGCACACACAAAGCTGGGACTCAACTCAACTCTAAACTCAAGATTACCTGTTTCATGTGTACCTTATATAATAGCCTGAAAGTAATTTTGTAAATTTTTTAGTATGCCAGTATTTGGCTGTGCCTTCCTACAGGTCAGGTATAGAATTTTCTATTCATAATGTTTATCATTGCTCAAGAGTTTTCAGTATTGAGATATTTCAGATTTTTGGATTAGGGCTACTCAATATGTATATATTTATTTATCTTTTTCATAAGTATTTATTATAGAACATATGATAGATTTTATGGCACTTATAAAGATAAACTCCGCCCTTGCTTTCAATAATCTTGGTCTGAGTCATATAGATGAGCTATGTACACATGAAACAATGGTACAAGGTGGCGAGTGTATATAGTGATTAACTAGAAGAGAGATGTTCAAAGCTGCCAGGTGTTGAGGTGGTCATTTAGAACTATGTGCCAAATTACTGTAACAGGCAAATCTTTACTGACTTGCTGTGATAATGTAAAAGAGGTCACAAAGTGAAGGATGCTCACTCACAGCATGTCCCATTTTCCCCAGCTGAATGACACCAGGTGAAAATCAGGTGGGTTAAGACAGATCATAGGCAGAGGATCTCATTGGTAGAAAGCCCCAAATAGGTAGTTTGTGTTGGCTTTTGGAGTAGAGTGCTAAAGATGTAGGGAATAAGAAAAGATCAAACGAGGAAAGAGCACCAAGATAAGTGATGAAAACTGGCTTCTACGTACACACACTTTTTTAAAAAAAAGTCTCTGCATGGTGTTTCTCTTCCATAAGAGCGGGTCTCTAAATCAATGGTTTTCAACCTTCCTAATGCTGTGCCCCTTTAATGCAGTTCTTCATTATGTGGTGAACCCAATCATAAATTTTTATTTTATTTTATTTTTTGTTTTTTTCGAGACAGGTTTTCTCTGTATAGCCCTGGCTGTCCTGGAACTCACTCTGTAGACCAGGCTGGCCTTGAACTCAGAAATCTGCCTGCCTCTGCCTCCCAGGTGTTGGGATTAAAGGCATGCGCCACCACTGCCCGGCAGATTATTTTTATCACTACTTCATAACTGTAATTTTGTTACTGTTATGAATCATAATGTAAATAACTGTGTTTTCAGGGTCTTAGGTGACCCCTGTAGAAGGGTCATTTGACCCCCAAAGGGGTCTCAACCCATAGGTTGAGATATAAGTGTACAGTAAATAAAGCTGAGTAAGTCAAGCATATTGATTGGTGCTGAGCTTGATTTTATGTAAGTGATAATCCCTGTAGAAAGCGCTGAGGAACTTGCTGTTCAACACATGTGGTATGAGCAGGGTACCCACAATACTGTCTGACACCAAGGCTCCCCACTCATGCCTTCTGGAGGCCTGCCTGGTAAAGTCTGGATAGTTGTGATTGTGTGTGAAATGTCACAATAGGGCCAGGATCTAGAGTATAAAATTGCATAGTAGGGGCTGGAAGACCTTCATTCAAGAAGTGGTATGTAGACTGTTTCTTCAAGGAATGGGATAATATGTCGTGTTTCATCTTGCAATAAGGGAAACAAGAAGACATACCAATAGATAAATAATCTAAAAATTAAAGAACACTTCAGCTATCATGTTTAACTGTATGATTAATATTAATATTAATATTGTATATGTCTAAGTAGCCTTATCACCACAAGGCTAAAGCGCAGACTGGACCAAAGCAAAAGCCTATGAGACTAAATTGCTTGCAGACAGTAAGAAAATGATTAATTATCTTACAATAGTGAACATTAGAAAAGCAGGTAAAATAATTTGCTCTAGGGGCTACACAAATACTTCATCCAGTAAGGTCACCAAGGGTCCTTTAAGATGGGTAGAGGAGCCCTTCTGTACACAAGGTGATGGCTGCTTTCCTCACAGAGTGGGCTGCAGGGTGAAGGGCGGTACACTAAGGCAGAAGGCCTTCTCTCATTTAACCTAACTTTGCAGCTAAACTGTCAACCTCAGCAGTTATCTCTTTTCTGTTTTTCATGCTTCCTTGTATTTCTTTACTACTGGTAAGTCAGACGTATTTAAATTTTGTTTATTTGGGTTTTTAGATGAGGCCTTAATATATTTTCGAAGCAAGGCTCAGTGTATCATTTCTGCTTATTTCTATGTATGATTATCCTCTCGATGTTTATTCTTCCTAAGTACCTGGTACATAGTTTTCAGAATGAGTTCCTTCCCAGTGGACTGTTGAACCAACCAGTAGAGGAGTAAATGAACTGTAGGTATTTTAGGAAGATGTCCTGGTTGGTTCCGATTCTATTTTGTCTTCTCTGTTGATATCAGTACTTTGTTACAGAAATCCTAAAGACCTGTATTGTTTTTGCAGTTTTAAGACTCTCAGAGTATAGCTAGCTCTTCACCACGAAGACCATATTTTAGTGAAGATATTGTATATCTCTTGTGTGCTGAGGACACAGGGATGAGATGTGGTTCCTGTTCACAGTTACCTTCTTCCCCTAAGATACATCACAGAGAGGCCCTCCACTTACCATATTAACCATGTGTTCAAGGCACCACATATTAGGCTGTATATGAGTTGTCTTTTCATTATCATCTTTTAGTCCATGTCTGTGGTAGGGGAAGCATTTACTTAACTTCTTGAGTGGCTTCTTGTTTTGCCCTCTTGGGCCACTGTGATAATTTGTGTTTTAGGAGTTCTTCAAATGGGCCTGGGGTATATAGCTCACTGGCAGAGTGCTTCTGTAATGTGTGCACATCCCTGATCCCTCTAGCAGCAGCAGAACAGCAAGAAAACTGCCCACCCGGTCGTTAGAATTGTGCCCACGTCATGGTGTCCTGGCTTGGTGGTTTTCATTCTTGCTCACACTTACTTACACTTGCTCACATTTACTGTGACCTCTTCCTCATCTTCTTTCATTGATCATTGCTTTGCTACTCACAACACCTCTTTTACATTCTTTGGTCCATCTCTCAGCTAAGAAGCAGTCACAGCCATGACTGTTAAGCATGCCAGCCTTCCCAGGAGCACTGGGGATCAGAGTCCAGGCTGCTGTTTTAAAGTACAGAGGCTAAGCTTTCTCAGGTTCCAAAATGTATTTTCTACAAATACACTTCAGATTAGTTAAAACTATGTTTATAATATGTAAATGTAAATATGTAAAACTAAACTAACTTGCAAAGAGGAAGGCTAATGTGCAGCAACATTTTGGTGACCGAGTTAAGTACTCTGGTGAGCTCTCCTGAGTGCACAGCCACTTTTTTCTAGTGGAGGGGCACATTTCAGATATGTGTTTCAAATGAGTGTCGAGGAAATACTCATCAATCGCATAGAAGTCTTATATTGTATAAATATAAGAGATTTAAAACTTTTTTGTTAAAATTTATAAGCCAAGTTAGGCCAGTTTCATTTTTATTTTTAACCCTGTTCTTCTTCAGGCTTTCCTGATGTTGCACCTAAACAGGGCTTTACACACTTCTCAAGTAACAGAACTGTTTCCTCAAATGAAATACACCCAGAAGGCTAATCTAAAAAGAGAAAAGAGACAGGTGGCTGAATAAGAAGGAGCCCTGGAGCTGGCCTTATCCCTAAGTCCCACAGCAGACTGTGGCATTGTGGGTAGCCTGGAGTTGAAGGCATGTCTTGAAAACTGCCACCCAGCTGCTTTGTCCTCCCCACCACAGAACAGTGGGGATTGGGGAATGGAGGGCGTCTTTCTTCTGTCTGTTTTTCCTCCCTTTCTTCTTTCCTCCCTTCCCCTCCTTCCCTCCTTCCTTCCTTCCATCTGTTTACTTTTTCGAGAAAAAATACAGTGTTGTCTTTCCCCTTTAGTTTAGAAAACACAGAGTATTTGTAATCAGGCAGTTTATATAAAAAGAATGAAAAAGAAAATAGTGATGTGGATTTTTTTCTTTTTGAGTTGTCATTAATTTGACAGTATTTATACAATTTAAGTTCTTACTACTTAATGATCCTTGTGTTGCATAATAAATACCAACCTAGAAAATTTGGTCAAGCCGAAATTTTTTGTATACTAATTTGTATCCTAATTTTATTTGGTAATTTATTATCTAATACAGTTTTTAAAATTCTTAAAGAACTTAAAAATACATTTCTTCAAAATTTGTTTTTTCAGTTTCACTTTTCCCCTAGCATTTTGAGGCAGAGACTGTGTATGTAGCTCGTTCTAGTTTTAAACCTGCTCCTAGACTGTCCTCAAACTTGTAATCCTCCTGCCTCACTCCCTTGAGTGCTGAAGTTACTGGCATATGCACCATAACCCAAGGATTTATTTATTTATGTCTTCTATTCTGGGGAACTTCTCAGAAGCACTTGTAGATATTTTTTCTCCCACTTAGTTCCTTTTTGCTCTTCTTGCCCCAACTTGTGTCCCTAATTTTCACAGAAAGTTTCAGTTGCTAGTCCTTACTGATCACTCTTCATACTCTTGGAATACACATAATGTATAACTTATTTTCAAATGACCTTTTTGAGTTTTTTTTCTAAGACATGGTTTCTCTGTATAGCCCTTGCTGCCCTGGAACTCACTCTGTAAACCAGACTAGGCTGGCCTTTGAAAAAGGAGACTTTGTTAAAGAAAAAAATATTCTTTATTATTCTAACATGTCAAGTGATCACTGTTAATAGTATTCCGCATAAAGGACATTTGATCTCCGTTAGGAAGGATTAAACTAAACTATGCAGATTGCATTGTTCTATGTAATCATGCTACTTAATAGCATTCACTAAAATGTAGATACTTGAAGCAGTCCAGTGTAGTTTAATTATGTGAAGCCATCTGTTCTTAACAGCAAGGTAATATTTAAATAATGCAAAATGAAGTCATTGGATCACATGAAATGGCTGTAACTATCCTTATGCTTGTTTTCTGTTTATACAGAATTTGTATATTTTATTTGGTAATTTATTTTCTACTATATTTTTTCTTTGGAAGAAAAATCTTAGTGCAAGTGTATTGGAAACTTTCTAAATATTATGGTGATAATAAAGTATTTCTATTTTTTTCTAAATAACTTGTAGAATAATCTCTCAATATCTCCCCACTTTGTGCACATGCACGTGCACATGTGCGTGCACACACACACACACACATACACACACACACATACACACACACACACACACACACACACACACACACGTAGGTAGGCAGGCAGTATTCTTCATGCATCATCCACCTTGTATTTTGAGACTGGATCTTGTGTCCACTTGCCCAGGAGTGGGGCAACAAGTACACATCACCATTCTTGGCTTTTTTATGTGCATTCTAGGGATTGTACTTCAATCTTTATGCTTGCACACTAAGCACTTTACCATTGAGCTATTTCTACACCCCAACTTCAGGATGATCTTAACCAAAAAAAGCATCCTAACCAAAAAAGCAAATGTTTTTCAAGTGCAAATTCAGTATAATTAAAGCATAATTTTAAAACCATCTTGAGGACAATATAGAAGGAACCGAGACTCAGAAAGTACACATGGAACTTGAGGCGCTGTCTTGATAGGTCCAGTGGAAACATCTTGGAGAGTTAATCTTTGAGGTTTTTGAGAATTAGTGAAGAATCTTCTAACAGTTTCCACTTTGCTTGTCATATTATTTGATATGAAGGGATCTTGTTCATTGTAATAGTGGGCATTCTTTGAGATTTGATATTTCCAATGCATAAATTCAGTTAACTTCCTCTTTTTAAAAAGGAAAGATCAGAGGTAGTAAAATGGCTACTTAGTTGTAGTTATGTAAGGAACCTAGTTTTGCTGTTGCTTTTATTTAAATTCAGTTGTAAAATACACAATAGTCTAAGATCTTCCTTAATTTTTCCCATCAGCAAGATTTGTCTTATTTTGACATTGTATCTTATTTCAGCTGTGTGCTCTTGGTATAAACCTTGCTCAGTCTGCATGACATTAGTGTTTTCAGCCTGCTTTGTGTGGATGGCTTCTTACATTTGAGTACTCATAATTGATAACTTATAATTGATAATTCAGATCTAAAGAAATGTTGCAACATAATGAAAAGTATTTTCAAAGATTTCTGCTATGATTTGTAATTCTAATTTATGAACCATTTTCAATATAATTTTTTCATTTCTGATTTTTTTTTTAGAAGTGGCACCCCGTCCCCAAAACGAACATCTGTAGGCTCCAGGCCACCAGCAGTAAGAGGCAGCAGAGACCGTTTTACTGGGGAGTCATACACAGTGCTAGGTAGGATAAAGCATAATAGTTCTCAGATTAAAGGTCACATAGCACACTGGTGGGCTTCCTACTCACATCTGGAATGCCTGCCTGTATAGTGAATGGGTCTCTATAGACGTTTCTGTATTGAAGCCTGAGTACTGTGAGAGCTTTTCAGACTGACTTACTGATACTTTTAAATCTCTGCTTCAGCTCATGTAGTTTGCCTCCTGAATATAAGGGATTCTAACAAGGGGTTTGAAATATTTTATATGCATTGAAACATAAATAATATGTATAAATTTATAGAGTATGTACTCTGCCTTCAGCATATGTTGTTGATGTGGTTATTTTCACAGAAAGGGGAGTTGAATTTATTGGGTATGGTGGGATAAGCCTGTAATCCCAGTACTTGGAGGCTGAGGTGGAAGGATCATGAGCTTGTGGCTAGTCTGAGATACATAGTGAAATTTGTGTTAAAAAAAAAAAAAAGTTGTTTGTTGTTGGAAAACACATGATAAGTAAAAATCTATGACTCATAAGTATGACAGAGTATCAAAACTTTTTTCTTATCTTTTATAGGAGACACTGCTATTGAAAATGGACAACATTATTGGGAAGTAAAGGCCCAGAAAGATTGTAAATCCTATAGCGTGGGTGTAGCATATAAAACTTTAGGCAAATTTGATCAGTTAGGAAAGACAAACACTAGTTGGTGCATTCATGTCAACAGCTGGTTACAGAACACATTTGCAGCCAAGCATAATAATAAAGTGAAAGCTTTGGATGTTCCTGTTCCTGAGAAAATAGGTGTGTTTTGTGACTTTGATGGGGGTAAGTGTACTTATTTTTCTAGAAAAAAAACATTTCTCTATACTTATATTTAAGTATATTTTATGTATACAAAATAATATTTTTAATTTTGTGAAAGTATATGGGAATATTGCTTTTTTCTCTTCCTATTTGATGGTAGTTGATTTCTTTAGGAAAAGCTTACAAAGAAAATGAGAAACTGGACAAAGCAGGTGCATTTAGAATAGTTGAAAAACAGACAAATGCTATCAGCACAGAAAGGATACAGATGAAGAAGAGAGCCCTCCAGAAGGACAGCAGGTGTTAGGCTGAACAGTTAGCAAGTGAATTGTAAGAATAAGATGCTTCTGAGGGAGGCAGTGAAGGGGGGCAGACTTCCAAGTTAGCAGAGCTGAAAGCAGCGGACACTACACTGGGAGTTTAGTGGAATGTGTAAGCTTAAGCAGGTAGAGGACAGATGGAGTAAAGTTTAAAAGCTGATAGAATTTGGCACAGTCAATATAAAAAGGAAGAGAACTTAGCATCTAGTGAGCCAATAAAGCCTTTTGTTTGGTGGTGAGCAGTGGTGTAGAGTAGAAGAAGAACGGTATTGGATGGGCGCAATGGGAATTCACGTTCTGGACTATGAATTTTAAGTCATTATAGATAGGCTTGAATACATTTTTGCTAATCTCAATAGGAACCATTAAAAATCAATAACTTTTGCCAATAAAAAGTGTTTGTTTATTTATGTAGTATAAAAATCTATACTTCAGGGATTTGATTAATCTTTTTTGTGCCAATTGAAGAATTGCTTTTATTGCAAAAAGTTCTCTAGATTCTTGGACAAGTATTAGTGAGATGTTGGGTGAGTGTGTAGACAAAACTTGGCACCCCTTCTTTCTAATTTTGCAGCATTGGTTGTTTGATGTAAGATCAGGCAATGTTGTGGAGAATTGGGCCCTTTCTCTTACTCAGTGCCAGCTTCAGGCACCACAGTTTTTGATGCATCTCATGGATTTGCTAAGCATGATTCTTAGGTATAATGGTTTTGCTGGATTCATCAGACAAGCAGGAGAGTGCCAAGCAGTAACCATGAGAGGGAGAGGGGAAGGAGGGAAAAGAGAGGGAGAGGCACACATGCATGCATATGCTTTAGCTCTTAGGAACATCTTTGGTTTGACCACTGAGCAAATCGTCAGCAATTGCCATGTGCACTCCACTTTTCCTTACCCATCACAATCAGAATGAGAAATGGTTGTTTACACAGAATAAGAGAAGACAGCAGTTCGAAATGAGTTTGTTTTCCTTTTAGGTCAGCTTAAGAGGCACCTACTCACCAAGTCTTTTCACTTTCCAATTGCTTCAAATGCACACCACCATCGAATGGTCCACGTTGAATTGCTCTGCATCTCAACAGTGTTGCTCATCTTCAAGTCCCTTTCTTCTGCAGAATTTCTTGCCCAACCACTGTCTGCACCTTCCCTGGCAGTTCCCAGACCAGATGCATTACTGAGGAGGACTGTAGCTGCTGCTTACAGCCAGTTTCAACTTGCATGAGAATCTAGTTTGCTTTTTGTCTAACATTCCCATAGTATAAAATAAATATAAAGCAAATAGCAGATATTGTCAGTAGCAAAAAACATACAGAAGAAATGTGTTAAAGTGGTATATAACAATCATATTTTTAAGAATATATTCTAATAATAACAAATTTCAACAGTGGGAAAAAACCACAATTACTTCTGCATCAACTTACTAGATTATGGAGATATTAGTAAGGTCTTAATGACCAGGGAAAACCAGATTTTATATTTTATCCTTATCATGTTTTGATATTTTTATAAGAACTGTTAAATATGGTTCATATAGTTTATAACAAAAATTAATGTTAAAATATCTCTTTTGGCATGCTCATCTGTTTAACTTAGATGTTGTAATTTTGAATAATAAACTAGCCATTTTTTATCCTTTTAGGTCAGCTTTCATTTTATGATGCACACTCAAAGCAGTTGCTGTATTCCTTCAAGACAAAATTTACTCAGCCAGTAGTACCTGGTTTCATGGTTAGTGTCTTATTTATATTTTATGGCTCAACAATTTTGAGGCTAATCTGTGCAATACTTTTTGATGAAGCCAAGTATGTACTCCCTTTGTATTCATCTCCTTTTCCCCAACCCACCCTTTCCAAACGTGATTTCTTTCTGTATGTTTTCAGTATGCTTTATTAAAGTCAGTACTAACATTACAAAGGTGCAAAAATCACAATGAATATTTATATTTCCTTGTTATTGTAACTATTACCCAAGCAAGGAGTGCAGCCTTACCGTGCCCAGTCCCCAGAGCCATTCCCTAAGCGGCTCTTCTGCAAGGTTTAGCCCTTGTCTGGGACTTTAATGCTGCCACGTCATTTAGCCTCCTGTTCAGCTTTAGAGAATTGTACAGTGTCTTTTTGGCTCAACCATATGTGTGTAGGGTTTTTCCATGGTCTGTGTGGTTTTAGTTTGTTCACTGTTCTTAGATTGACATCGTTTTCCAGGTTATGATACACCAGTCTATTGAGTGCCAGTTATGTTGAGTGTATGACACACACGCATGATTTCAGGACTATTCAGTTGGTTGCTGATTTGTGAAGAAAAAACATGCTTCTTCACATGAAATGAAACATGTCTTTAATTTTTTAATAAAATGTTATTGTTGCTTCTAACACCATACCTGTCTGCTTTTCTCTGTTAAAATTAGGTTGATGAAGGGAGTTCTGAGATTCATTAACTGCATCCTTGGTTTGAATAAAACTTTTGTTAGTGTGTGGGGGGCTACATCTCTAGTATGGATGGTCCATTTTCAGGTCACTTTGTGGGGTGTCCCACGAGTGTTCTCTTCCTTCTTTACTGAGGTGGAACCCTCATCTGAGGAGAAAGTGTTCAGGGTATGTGAGGATTTAGAATGTGTATCTACTTTTAAAAACTCACAATCAAAATTCTATTCCTGACATCTTAAAATCTTAAGCTTAAAGTAATCCTGCTAGCCAGTGCTCTCGAGTTTTCATTAAGACATAAAGGTGATTAATGAGCAGAATTGTCGCTCATGGAAAATTCTTAAAGGTAGTTGTTTCTTTTTCACTTTCTAAACTTTGCCGCAGACCTCTACTTTACTATGTATTGTGGGCTGCTTCCCAGGGAACCCACTGAGGACAAATTGTCTACTACATATAACTCACTCAGAGCTATACTTTTACAAAACATTTCATTTTAATATGTATTGTGGGCTGCTTCCCAGGGAACCCACTGAAGACAAATTGTCTACTACATATAACTAACTCAGAGCTATACTTTTACAAAACATTTCATTTTAATTTGAATGTACCTTACATGGATATTTATTGAGTTTACCCATTATTTTTTATTCCAAATAATTATAATTATGCAATAATATAGATAACCTGAGGAAACTGTTTTAAACATATTAAGCCTCTTTACTTCCCTCCCTTGGAAGCCTAGTTTTATTGACTTAGTTAATAAATGGATTAACTAATTTGTTTTTTATTATTTATTAATAATGATGGATATTGTTTGCACATGATGTTAATTTTTAAAGTTAGGCTTATTAAGTTATAATTAACATATACTATTGTATATGTATGAGTTTTGCTAGATGCATGCAGACATATAACCACTAACATATATCAGGATTTGGAACAGTTAGCACTGTAGTTCTGGCATGCACCCATATAGTAGGCCTTTCCCATTACAACCACCCAATCAATAAGTAAAACATTTTCCCTTCTTGTGGTTTGGCCTGTTGAGGCTGTCCTGTAGATTGAGGTGTGTAGCAGAATTTTCC
>JADRCD010230259.1:3584-34258 GCA_019843815.1 Montemys delectorum
GAGAGAGAGAGAGAGAGAGAGAGAGAGAGAGAGAGAGGAGGGAGGAGTGTGCTGAAAACTGCCAAGCTGCCTGAAGGCCTCCAGTTACGCATCATCTCCACCTCCAGATGAAACCTGCTTAGCCTGCTAAACCCAACTCCCCCTCAAATCAAGTTTATCACCTGCTGACCAAGAGCCTGGCCCCTGGCTCTCTGCCCTCATCTCCCTGACCCCCTTCTGAGATGAAGGCTGTCCTGACGGCTGAGATGGGCTCTACTTGATGAGGGCCCACTCCTTGCTTCCTGCAACGTACCTCTTCACCAGAACTGTTGATCTGGCTCCACTCTCCAAGCTTCATTGAACTTTACTGTGTGCTAGGCACCGTGCAGGGTTTTACCCGTTCTGATTTAATGTCAAGACACTCTAATGTCGAGGGTGTCCTCATTTACAGATCTGAAAACTGAGACCCAACATGCTCACAAAAAATTGCCCAAGGACACACCACACGGTTGATGGATTCAAAGTAACCATTTGCATGTATCTATGAAATTGTGTTAGAGCTCAAGAGATGGCTCCCAGCAGCTAAGAGAACTTGTCGTTCTTCCAGAGGACTGAGGTTTAGTTCCAGCCCCCACATAGTGGCTCATAACCCCCTGCATCTTCAGCTCAGCCCTCTGTGGCCTCTGAGGGCACACACACACACACACACACACACACACACATTCACACACATTCATACACACACACACACACATACCACATCATCATCATCATTATAACAACAACAACAACAATAAAAGGAAACCAGGTGGTTGGTGGTGGTGGTGGTGGTGGTGCATGACTTTAATCCCAGCACCGTGAGTTTAAAGTCAGCCTGATTTACAGAACTAGTTCCACTTTAGCCAACGTTAAACAAAGAAACCCTGTCTCAAAAATAAACAAACAAACAAACAAATTCATAAATGGAGTTAGGTTTGCTCCTAGATGCCTGTATGTGTGAGTCCCTCTCACCTCTGCCATGCAGAGACAGGACCTCCCACAAGGAGCACACACTAAACTTAATTCTGAGCATGAGTCATCACTAAAAGGGGGTGGGGGAGATTTGTTTAAAAGGCAGAATCGGGCCCCACTTGACAGCTACAGAATCAAAATTTACATTTTCACAGGAAAACCAGGGAATGGGCATGTTCTTCACAGTTAGAGGCCACCACAGGTGCGCATTGAATTGAGGGGTGGTACTGTAGGAGCGTCCAAAATCAAAGTAAGTTGAGAAACAAAACCCCAAACCTCACAAGGTTCTTGATTTTGAGAATTTCACCCTGGATGTAGCAGAGTCAAAAGCTAGAGCTAAAGGCCGGTGGTGCCTCTCACCTTTAATCCCAGCACTTGGGAGGCAGAGGCAGGCGGATTTCTGAGTTCGAGGCCAGAGTGCGTTCCAGGACAGCCAGGGCTACACGGAGAAACCCTGTCTCGAAAATAAAACCAAAAAACCAAAAAAACAAAAAAGCTAGAACTAGAAAGCTCTCCACACCAGGTTCAATGTCAACATTCTGGGAATGTCAACAAGACCTTGGACTAGGATAGAAATGTGCACAGCAAAGAGCTGTCTCTAGAGCGCCACCTGCTGGTTATAATTACGCATTTCCGCTAGAGTAACCCAACAGCTCTGCCTCTGAGCCTTCAATACGTATACATTCCTTACAATCCTTTCCAGTTCAAACACTTCCTTACTCTCTAACAACAATAGTGGATCACTCCACTTCACATTTGAAAAGCCTTCCGACTAGTCAAAGTAGTAACACACCTCGACCTCGGTGTTCCGCCTAAGAATAAAGACATAAAGACGTCAGACTGTTCCCCGCAACCAAACTCTTCAGCAGTCACATGGACACATCCCTAGTTGCCTTATGTTCGTAGCTGTCTAAATCAGGAAGAGCCGTGCAAGGCTACATGCCTCCAATCTCAGCACTTGAGAGGCTGATCCCAGAGGATCTCTAAGAGTTCCAGGCCAGCCTGGTTTACATAGAGAATTTCAGGCCAGCCAGGGTTACATAATGAGGTCCTGTCTCAAAAAGTAAAATCAGGGGGCTGGAGATACCACTCAGTTGCTAAGAGCACTGACCGCTCTTCCAGAGGTCCTGAGTTCAATTCCCAGCAACCACATGATGGCTCACAATCATCTGTAATGGGTTTGGATACTCTCTCTTCTGGTGTGTCTGAAGACAACTACAGTGTACTCACATACATAAAATAAATCTTTAAAAAAAATGTCTTTCATTAAAAAAAAAAAAAAAAGTAAAATCAGTAAGAAAGTCATCCCAAAAGAAAACTGGATACCAGACACAAACTCATAGCAGAAAGAATGCAAATAGGAAAAGACATCTCAATTTTTAAATTTTTATTTATTTATTTATTTATTTATTTTTTAGTTTTTCGAGACAGAGTTTCTCTGTGTAGCCCTCAGGCTGTCATGGAACTCATTCTGTAGACTAGGCTGGTGTCGAACTCAGAAATCCACCTGCTTCTACCTCCCAAGTGCTGGGATTAAAAGCGTGCGCCACCACTGCCCAGCTTATTTTTGGTTTTTTGAGACATGGTCTCTTTGTGTAGCCCTGGCTGCCTTTGAATTGTCTGTAGACAAGGCTGGCCTTGAACTCATAGATCCAGCTACCTCTGCCTTCCAAATGCTAGGATCAGAGGCATGCACTGCACCACCACTGCCCAGCTGACATTTAAACTTTTTCCTTAGTATTGGGTCTGGAGAGATGGTCCAGAGTTTTAAAGCACTTGTCACTCATGCAAAGAAGCAGAATTCGATTCTCACCACCTATCATGTGGCTCACAACCACTGTAACTCCCATTCCAGCAGACCCAACACCTTCTGTCTTCTTACCTCCCAGGGTACCAGGCATACAGGTGGGGTACATACATGCATGCAGGCAAAACATTCATACACATAAAATAAACCTTCCAACAAGTTTTAACCCGGGCATGGTGGTACACTCCTTTAATCCCAGCATTCGGGCAAACAGAGATTGGCAGATCTCCAGGAGTTCAAGGCTAGCCTGGGGTACATATCGAGTTCTGGGATCACTGGGGCTACATAGATCACCCTTGTCTCCAAAAAGAGACTTGATGCGCCAGGGTAGGGTGATATCCAAGGGGAGCTACCACATTTACAGAGGAGAAGGGAAGAGGGGATGGGAAGAGACTGTGTGAGGAGAGTCCGAAAGGAAGGGGGGAAGGATCAGGGTGTTAAGTGACTAAATAAGTGAAAAAAAGTAAAAACGATAATGAATAATACCCTCAATAATAGCTAGTGTTACTCACCTAATGCTACTTTTAGGAGCTTAAAAATATCTGAAGCTAGTTTAAATTGTAAACTTTCCTACGCCTAGGGAATACATGATGTAGTAATCGAGGACATCCTGACTGACGGGTAAGATGCAACTCCTCATATATTTGTAAACCTACTAAAGTTCAAGATAAGCCGGGCAGCGGTGGCCCACGCCCTTAATCCCAGCACTTGGGAGACAGAGGCAGGAAGATATCTGAGTTCGAGACCAGCCTGGTCTACAGAGTGAGTTCCAGGACAACCAGGGCTACACAGAGAAACCCTGTCTTGAAAAAAAAAAAGAACAATAAATAAATAAAAATAAAAGTTCAAAATAATGCTCAGTGTGACCTCTGTATTTAGTTCTTTTAAGTTATTTGTTCCTGTAGCTCTGTGCTTTCCACAGAGTCATTTTTCTGCCTGGAGATCTCCCTTCGGGGCTAGGAAACGGCTGGCTAAGAGTGCTTGCCTGAACCAAAAAAAAAAAAAAAAAAAAAAAGCCGGGCGACGGTGGCGCACGCCTTTAGTCCCAGCACTTGGGAGGCAGAGGTAGGCGGACTAATGAGTTCGAGTCGAGGCCAGCTTGGTCTACAAAGTGAGTACCAGGACAGCCAGGGCAACACAAAAAAACCCTATCTCGAAAAAAACAAAAAAAAAAAAAAAAAAAAAAGTAGTGCTTGCCTGGCTTAAACGTCCTGAGCTGAATGGTGGTGGCTCAGGCTTGTGACCCCAGCACTAGAGGCAGGAGACTCAGGAGTTCAAGATCATCCTTGAGTAAGCAGTGAGTCTGAGGTCAGCCTGGGATACTTGAGACTATGTCTCTAGAAAAACAAGCAAACAAACAAACAAACAAAACCCTTACATTGACACCTTCATTCTTTTAATGTATATGAGTACACTGTTGCTGTCTTCAGACACACCAGAAGAGGGCACTGGAACTCATTACAGATGGTTGTGAGACACCCTGTGGTTGCTGGGAATTGAACTCAGGACCTTCGGAAGAGCAGTCAGTGCTCTTAACCTCTGAGCCATCTCTCCAGCCCAGGTGGGTTCCAGATGGGTTTCTTGTTGCTTGTTTGTTTGTTTAAGACAGGGTTTCTCTGTGTAGCCCTGACTGTCCTAAAACTTGCTCTGTAGACCAGGTTGGCCTAAAACTCACAGAGATCCACCTGCCTCTGCCTCTGAGTGCTGGGATCAAAGGCGTGCGCCACCACCTGGCAGTCTATCTCCCTTCTTAAATGCATCAGCATCTGTTTGATAGTATAAATACCCTGTTCTCTTTTGGAACTGCTTCTCTCATTCCTACTCCTGCCCCAGGCTTTTATTTGGTTTTGGGTTTTTTTTCTTCTTCTTCTTCTTTGTTTATTATATTTAAGTACACTGTAGCTGTCTTCAGACACACCAGAAGAAGGCATCAGATCTTATTACAGATGGTTGTGAACCACCATGCGGTTGCTGGGATTTGAACTCAGGACCTTTGGATGAGCAGTCAGTGCTCTTAACCGCTGAGTCATCTCTCTAGCCCCATGCTCCAGGCTTTTAATATGCAGCCCAGGCTGGCACTTCAACCCACGTCCTCTTGTTTCTATATCCTGAGTGCTGGGATCACCGGAGCATGCCACCCCATTAGCTACCAGCCCCTGCCTTCTCATCTAGAGCTAGGTTCCAGCTGCTAAACCTGCAACTCTGAGGCTGAAAGCTACACTTCACTTAACAACAGCTTTCTGTGTTGTTTCTTATCATTGCCCCTCCCCCACATGTACTGACTATGATTTAGCAAATTATCTGAAAAGGCTACTTTTATAATAAAAGGCTACTTGGGATGTGGAACTCATTTCTCTTGTGCCCTTTACCTAATCTTTGTTCCTTAAATTCTGGTTGATTTGGATTCCAATTTTTTTTTTTGTTTGGTTGTTTGGTTGGTTGGTTGGTTTGATTGAATTTTTTGTTTATTTTGAAACAGGGACTCTGTAGCTCTGGCTATCCTAGAACTCACTAAGTAGAGCAGGCTAGCCTCAAACTGTTGCTTAAACAAAGATGCTCCTGCCAGGGTGCATCTCTACATCTAGCTCGGATTCCTTTTTTTTTTTTTTTTTTTTTTTCTCCTCACAGAGCAGTGTTTCTCTGTGTAGTCCTGGTTGACCTAGAACAACTCACTATATAAACTAGGCTAACCTCCAGTTCAGGAACTCAGAGATCTGCCTGCCTGGGGTTAAAGGTGTGCATCACTATGCCTGGCTTTTGGATTCCAATTTTTAAATTACATTTTATAAATGTATTTGAATGGCCTGCAGGCAGAGGTCAGAGGATACCTTGCGACCAGCTGTCTGCTCAAGAAATAGAACTTAACTTTGGCTTGGTGGCAAGCACCTTTACTCACTGAGCCATCTTGACAGCCAATGGACTCCAGTTTTCAAGCCCTGGTATATTGCCAAAGATTTAGGCCACTTTCTGCTTTGCCTCAATGTCTCCCTAAACAAATGGGCAAATCCCTTGCGCTTCAGTGTTTCTTTCTCTCTGCAACTGTTTACTACAGTACTATCCACGATGACTGCTCTCTGACACATTGAAGCAGCTGTGTGCATCTGCATGCACATGTGTGGTTATATGTTGCTGAAGATCTCTTACATTGTTCTCCAAAGACATCCACATCTGATAATACAATCCACCCTATCGAGACAGAAGCCAAGATCATCTAATGCACACTTCCTTTTTGTTTGTTTGGTTGGTTGGTTGGTTGGTTGGTGTTAGGGTTTTTTTGTTTGGTTGGCTAGTTGGTGTTTTGTTTTGTTTTATTTTCCAAGACAGGATTTCTTTGTGTCCTGGCACTCACTCTCAAGTTTGCTGGCCTCAATCTCAGAGATCCGCCTACCTCTGCCTTCTGAATGCTGGGATTAAAGATGTGTGCCTCAACTGCACACTGCAAATGCACTTTTTAAAAAAAAAAAAAAAGATCTATTTATTATTATATCTAAGTACACTGAGGCTGTCTTCAGACACACCAGAAGGGGGCGTCAGATCTCACTACAGGTGGTTGTCAGCCACCACATGGTTGCTGGGATTTGAAGTCAGGCCCTACAGAAGAGTAATCAGTGCTCTTAACCACTAAGCCATCTTCCCAGCCCATGCACACTTCTTTTTTTTTTCCGAGACAGGGTTTCTCTGTGTAGACCTGGATGTCCTGGAACTCACTCTGTAGACCAGGCTGGCCTCAAACTCAGAAATCCGCCTGCCTCTGCCTCCCAAGAGCTGGGATTAAAGGCATGCGGCACCACTGCCCGGCCCAGCTCTGTTTTTTAAAAAAGCTTGTATTGTTTTTGTTTTCACAGATCCTCACATAGACCAGACTGGCCTTGAACTCCAGAGTGCTTGGGATCAAAGGCATTCACTACCATTCCTGGCTACCATAAAACTTTTTAAATAAAAGGAGGGCTAGGGAGACCACGGTTCAGCAAGCACCTTTGCTTGCTGACAAGCCTGAGGACCTCAGTTCTATCCCTAGGATCCACATAGAAGGAGAAAGACCAACTTCATGTTTTTCATTTGTACACTGTGACATGTGCATGACTACACACACACACACACACACACACACACACACACGCAATGTAAAAAGTTTTTTAAGAGAAAAGCATGGGGGGGGCTAGAGAGATGGCTCAGTGGTTAAGAGCACTGACTGCTCTTCCAAATGTCCTGAGTTCAAATCCCAGAAACCACATGGTGACTCACAACCATCTGTACAGCTACAGTGTATTCATATACATAAAATAAATACATAAATATTTAAAAAGAGAAAAGCATGGGACTAGAGAGATGGCTCAGTGGTTAAGAACACTAGGTGCTCTTTCAGAGGACCCAGATTTAAATCCCAGGGATCTGATGCCCTCTTCTGGTTTCCATGGGCACTAGGCACACATGTGGTGCACACACAGGCAAACACCCACATACATAAAATATTTTTTTATTAGAAAAAAACTGGAAGAAGTGCTTGGCTAACACTCCTACCAAGCACCCAGGAGGCTCTCAGCTCCCCAGGACCACAAAAATAAATAAGCAATAAAACCTAACGTGAGGGTACAAAGGAATGTTTATTGGGATCACATGACAACGGTTTAAAAAAAAAATTAGGTCTTAAAAGATTTTATACAATATGACCCCACTTATCTTAGAAGTAAATTATATATTACCTGTAGGCATGTAATGCATAGTTATTGTAGCATAACGATATGTTATGTGTGGCAGTATTTTTCTCTTGGAAAAATAAACAACAAAATAGTAAGACTAGTTATCTGTAGAAGGGGTACACATCCTGTGTTCTCATTTTGTGCCTGTGTCTTTATGAATTTCCCACATTTATTTTCAATGTTTCAATATTTTTATCACTTAAAAAAAAAAAAGTTGTTTTTTAAACTCTTGACACTGTCCTTGACTCCGCGGGACCTGCTTCAGAAGCTGAGGCCTGTTGGCTGCGAGAGAGCAGTCAGGTTCTGCAGTGAAGAGCAGTGACTATCTAAATCCTGCCCCAAAGGCGGCTTCCCTCCTGTCCTGCTTCTCCTGTACAGCTGCCGCCCCGCCCCAGCGTTCCTGAGAAGACGCCTCGTTGCGCTGGCTCCTGCACCTGTCACACACTGGTCGCTGCACCTGCACCTGCACTTGGGCATTTTGCTGGGAGCGACAGAGAATCCAAGGGCTGGCAGCGTACTGCCAGGCGAAGGCGAAGGCGGCCCCACACAGGTGGGCTGATGGAAGGCCTGAGCCATTATCGTGTTCCTCTGTGCCCCACCCCTTGGGTCAGCCTCTTCCCTGGACACAAGCCTTCCTTGTTAGTTTCTCTTGGCGTCCGAGCTGTTTTTGGTCTTCTAAGGAGTCTCAGGTCAAGTATGTAAACCTGACCTTGGGCTCCCCACAAGGAGCTCAGAAGTTGTTGTTGGTTTGGTTTGGGTTGGGTTGTTGTTTTGTTTTTGTCTGTCTGTGTTTTTGTTGTGGTTTTGTCTGTCTGTCTGTCTACAGGGTCTTACCTTGTAGCACAAGCTGACCTTGAACTCCTGGTCCCTCCTGTCTCTGCCTCCCAAATGCTGGGATTACAGACTTGAGTCACCAGGACCCTGCCTGATTTCCTCTTAATCTCAGAGGTCTCATACAGTCAGCATTGAGTCACATGCCCAACTCAGCACATCCCCAGATCGTAGACACAATGATTTTAAGTGGTAGCCACGTGAGTTTGTTTTTAACCTAGAAGTATGTGTTAATTTGACCATTTATTGAAAACATAATTAGAATCGCAAACCTGAGCTCACGGGCTTGGACTGTAATGGCATCCATAAAGTCTACTTCCTCCAACCCAAGGCGTTATTTGTAAGGCATGGATGCTCGCTTGCGTTTGGGACTATTTGGAAAATATGTATATTCTAAAGGAATAGATGCTAAGGATGAAGCTGCTATAGGTATTTAAGTATAAAATGGGCTTGAATTTTTTTGTTTATTTTTTAAGAAAAGGTTTCTCTATTTAGCCCTGGCTGTCCTGGAACTCGCTTTGTAGACCAGGCTGGTGTGAACTCACAGATCAAGACATGCGCCACCATCGGGCCTCATATTAAAACCTCAACAACTGAAATTCAGACAGAGTGCCTGATAGAAAGAAGCCACTGTGAGGAGAACAGAATTGTTTGGGTTATGGCATTTTGCTATCAGGCTGGGCTAAGTGGGCTCAGGACCCAGGGGAGGTAAATTGAGGATGAAAACCATCCCTTGTTCGGCCAGCTGGACCACTGTGCTTGGAGGAGCTCCCACCACGGAGTGCTGGGATTACAGATGTCTACCAACATGCTGGTTTTGTGCACTGTCGAGGACTGAACCCAGGGCCTCTTGCACAGCAGGCTCCCACTCCTAACCAACTGAGCTACATCTCTGGCACCATCATCCTTTTGACTGTATCCTCAGGAGTGGATGTGCTAGTAGGACTTGCTAGGTAATTCTGTGTTTAAGTGTTTAAAGAATCGCTGCATGGCTTTCCACAGACACCACATAATTTTACATTGCCTCCAGGAGGACACAAGGGATCCAATTTACCCACGACTCACTAACACTTATTATTTTCTGAGGTTTATATGCAAACCTATGAATGTGTGTGAAGGGATGGCAAGGTAGCAGCTACATGGGGGACTAGGGGACCCTTGGGCTGAAGAGATGGCTCAGCACTGACTGCTCTTCCGAAGGTCCTGAGTTCAAATCCCAGCAACCACATGGTGGTTCACAACCATCTGTAATGAGATCTGATGCTCTCTTCTGGTGCTGTCTGAAGATAGCTACAGTGTACTTAGATATAATAATAAATAAATCTTAAAAAAAAAAAACCAGGCAGTGGTGGCACATGCCTTTAATCCTAGCACTTGGGAGGCAGAGGCAGAAGCAGGTGGATTTCTGAGTTCAAGGTCAGGCTGGTCTACAGAGTGAGTTCCAGGACAGCCAGGGCTACACAGAGAAACCCTGAAAAAACAAAAACAAAAAGAGAGAGAGAGAGAAGAAGAAGGAACCCTAGCTGCCATCTTAACATTCCCCCACTTTTGAATCCTCCGAATGTGTTCTTTTGTCAATATCTATTTTAAAAACCTTAGTATAGCAAGGTTGAAATTCTCAGAGGTACAAGGCCTGGACTTGACCATTAGTACATTTTTTTTTTTTTGCATACCATGAATTTGTCCATCAATCCTTCCAATATTTAGATGTAAACATAGACTATAGCTTCTTGGGCTTTTCCTAACATCTGCTAAGTCCTTCACCAGGGCCTGAAGCTTTGTTTTCTTAACCAGTTTTCCAGGGGATGTTGGCATTTGGGAACTTCTGTCCCTTGTTCAGATATTCATCTCATGCAGACATTGTACCTGTAGTTAGCAAGTGGTCAGCCTGTTTGTCTGGGATTCTTCCTCAGCCTTCACAAAAATGTCTCTCAAAGAAAGGCATTTGTTGTTTGCTTGTGTCAGGGTCTCCTGTAGCCCAGTGTGGCCCCAAACTTGTGGTCCTCCTGCACCCTCCTGAGTCCCGGGGTCCTGAGTCCCGGGGTCCTGAGTCCTAGCTTCTTACCCTGCTTCTAAGGTAGGTCTTATCTCCAAGGAGCCAATTAAGACTCCAGACCCACCCAGGGCAACCTCGTCTTCAGAGCAAATCAGTGCCTCAGAGACCCTGGAATAGCACACCCAATGTGGTTCCAAAAAGGCAGACAACTCTCTAGCATGGGCTGTCCAGAGCAGGAACCCCGGTCCCATCCCTCTGGAGCCAGAAATTCTTCTCCCACAATCCTTTGCCAAGGAGATGCTGAAGTGTAATGTTAGTGTTTGAACTTTTCAAGACCAGACCCAGACACTGGATCTGGTAGATATTCATGTCCTCCTTGCTTCCCTTTTTGTCATGGGATGATGACAGTGATGACGACGGGGACCCTGACACAAGCCAGTGCTGTTGGCAGATGGCATGCATCATCCATTTTACTGCCTGAACAGCCCTATGGAGTGGATGCTATTATCCCCATTTTTTATGAGTGAAGCCACCAAGACACTGACAGATTAAGAATGTTTCCCAAAGGGACATGGCATTTTTCCCTTTAGTCACTATCAGTAAGGACACATGAAGTACACCATGATAGAGTATGACAATAATTATCTCTTAAAGATCATCTTCAAAGTCAAGCTCCATAGAAGGCCAAGTGAAAAGATATGAAGGAAACTTAGGAACTTCTAATCATTCTAAAAATCACATAAGTCGAGTCCAGGGGTCACCTAGTCTGACTCAGTCCCCTCCCTGGGAGTCACAGTAGGGACTGGTACTTTTTAGGAACCCCCAGAAATCCCTAGGCGGGGTTAAAAGCCACACCGATGAAGGCTCTGAGAACTTGGCAATTTTATCTTACTATTTTTTTTATGGTGGTCGCAGCCTTTGAACGGAGAACCTCACACATGCTAAATAAACCCCTTACCGCTGAACTCTATCCTCAGACGTTTTGACCTTTTACCTTGAAATAAGTTCTCACCAAATTGCTAAGGTTGGCCTGGAACCTTGGGCCCCTTCTGCTTCAGCTTCTCAAGTAAGTGCGGAAATGTGGGTCCAGATTATGTATGTACGTATATGTATGTATATGCATATGTGTGTACTTATTTTCTAATATAGGTGTGTCCCAGGCAGACGGGTTATGACAAAAATCCTTTGGTGTCTATCTGAAAGCCAGATCTATCTAGTTATATTGTGATTTTATTTACTAAATCTGGGGCTACCCGGAGTTCCCAGAAAAAGAGCATGAGAGACGGCCATGACAACTTACCTGCCTAGACATGTGTCCCTGGCTGAAGTGGCTGGTGCCCTGGAATGTCATCCTCTGAGAGCAAAATGTCCCTGGAGACAGGACCATGGTTGACAGGGCAGAATGGTCACGCTATGGGCCACACACGTTAGTATGCTTTGTATCTAGTAATCTTTTCTCTTTTTCTTCCAGGAAAAAGTAAATGGCTCTGGGGGAGCCTCCTGAGAACTGAGAGGTAATGTACCCCAAAATATTTTCCAGTTCCCTCACCTTGTCACCTCGGATTCTCCCTTATTCTTAGTGGTTTACAATCACAAAAGAAACACACATTCTTGTGCTGGCAAGCTGGGTTTGTGAGAAAAGATGTTTGCCACAAAAGCGCACACCTGAATTCCATCCCCGTGCCCCATAAAGTTCTCCTCTGACCACCACATGCAGGCCATGCCACATGTGCCCCTCACCACTCCACAACCACAACACACATATACAACAAATAATAATAATCTAAAAAGATAGAACCAGTGAGCAGGCTCAGCAGACAAAAGCCCATCAGGCCACCCACCGGGCCCAATGACCTATGTGTCCTCTGGGCCTCCATGGTGCAAGGAGAGGACTCACAAGCTGTCCAGTCCTCTGGACTCCAAGCGTCAGAGCACACAAGAGTGCTCTGTGTGCACTGCCCTCCCAAAACGAAAAAGAAACAAAGATATACTCAGTTTTTTTTTTTAATTCCCCTATAAAAATGACTCCTAATAGTGGTTTGGTGTGTCTCCCTTCAGGCCTCTCCTCATAAACTTTGTCGTGTATTAACATCTGACACTTGAATTTCTGTCCCATGGTCAGTGACTTCTGGGTATGTATACATCGCTACTTTTGATTTTTTTTTTTTTTTTTTCTCACCTTTTTTTTTTTTTTTTTTTTTTTTTTTTAGATTTAGTCATTTTACTTTACATATGTGTGTTTGGCCTATATGTACATATGTGACCAAGGTCAGAAGAAGGTATCAAATCTCCTGGAACTGGAGTTATGGATAGTTGTGAATCACCGTGTGGATGCTGAGAATCAAATCCAGGTCTTCTGCAAGAGCAACAAGTGCTCTTTTTTTTGTTTGTTTTGTTTTGTTTTGTTTTGTTTCTGGCCTCGAACTCAGGCAACAAGTGTTCTTAACTTCGAGTCCCTGCCTCAATTTTACAAAAAAAGAACAAAAGCAAACAAACAGAAAAAAACAACTTTTTTTTTTTTTTTGAGACAGAGTCCCATGTAGCTCAGACTGGCCTTGTATAACTGAGATCAGTCTTGAACATGTCCCACCCCAACCCCCTAACCCCTACCAGGGTTTCTCGGTGTAGCCCTGGCTGTCCTGGGACTCACTCTGTAGACCAGGCTGGCCTTGAACTCACAGAGACCAGCCTGCCTCTGCCTCTGGAGTGCTGGGATTAAAGGTTTATACCACCACTCCCTGGCTGATCCTGGGCCTCTGATCCTTCCGTCTCTACCTTGAGTGCAGGCATTACAGGCAGATGCCACTACACCTGGTTTATACAGAGCTAGGAATAAACCCAGGGCTTTATTATGCATGCTGAGCACGCACTTAGCCTACTGATTTACATCCTAGGCCCCTCACTATCATTTTAATAATTATTTTAATAATTTTTATTTTTATTTTTTTTATTTTTTATTTTTTGGTTTTTCGAGACAGGGTTTCTCTGTATAGCCCTGGCTGTCCTGGAGCTCACCATGTAGACCAGGCTGGCCTCGAATTCAGAAATCTGCCTGCCTCTGCCTCCCAAGTGCTGGGATTAAAGGCGTACACCACCACTGACTGCCTGGCAATTTCTAAATTTTCAATTCTACATATGTAAGGGGTAGAGTGTGGAGCATGGCATTTCAACACATGTATACAGTCTTTAATGAGTGGATCAGAATGACTGGCATATCCATAAATTCAGATATAACTGATAAAACATTTCTCTGTATTGAGAACACTCAAAATCCTGTACTTTACAAGCTATTTTGAAACACATAATTGATCTTGTCGATCATAGCTGTCCAAATGTACTCTAGATCATTCAAAGTCATTCCCTAAACCAACTTATGCATGTTTATACTGGTAGTGGTTGGTCTATTACCACACTAAGCCCCTCTGTTTAATGAAAAACAGTTGCACATGGGCACATCACACCAAACTTAGTGTGGGACTTGGGGTGTCAAAGCCCATTTAGGCTCTGACTTATTGGCCTGTTTACTCTTCACGGGGTCAAACATGGGGGTTCCCAATGTATAGTCTTCCCATGGTTGGATGGAGAAATCCATGACCAGGGGAAGCCTTAGCCAAGGGGACCTCAAGTTACTACTTCTGTAGTGAGACCCTCTGATTCAGCCCAGGGCTCCTCAGCTAGCATCCTCACTGGGATCACCTGACTCCAGCAGCTGCCCAACCCCTGGGCAGCACCGAGAGCCTCCTGGCCCCAAACGGGTTGGGCAGCATTCACTTCCCTGCGCTGTCCTCCCGACCTGCTCAGTCATTAGGAAATGCCTCCACAGCCGGCACAGTGACAGCAGCTGTCAGCCCAGCTGGGTGGCTCCCATCTGTGAAGGCCTTGGGTAGAGAGACCAACACGACACCACTCTCTCAGGTACAACCAAAGTGTGTGTGTGTTGGGGAAGGGGTGCTGGCTGGGGTGGAGGATGACTTCTGGCAATGCTGTGAACTGGAGCTGGAATAATGTGTGAGAGAAAAGGAGAAAGACAGCAAATGTGCATGTTGCTTATGGGTGGGGAGGCAGACGTGGCTGAAACTGCCTGGCTTGCACTAGGGCTCTGGCAGGGAACCTCAGGTGTCTAGAAGTAGCACTCTTGTCTCATGGGGTGTGGGGTCCTTGGGTGGGTGGCAGCTGTTCCTCATCTTTATCCCGGAGATATGATGCTCCTGTAAAGAATCATGGCTACAGGAGCTTCGTGAGATGGCTCCATTCAGCTAACCACTGCCTTCTCACTTCGTAAGTGGCCAGAGGGACAACCCTGTTTAAGGGCGCTCCAGACACTGGTGTATTCCCTTTCTGCTGGGGCTGTATTATTTACTCCTCTCACTAAAGTCTGAAAGGTCCTCTGTGGAGGTCCATCTGAACCGCAGTAGAGATGGCAGAACATCATATGGGCTATCAAGCGAGGCTGTCCTGAGTTCAAGTCCTAGATCTTCCCTACACTAGCATTATGACTTTGACGAAGTTCTTTACTTGAAGCCTCGGGTCTCTCGTCTGTAAAATGGAGATAATACCTACCTCCTAAACTTGTTGTCAGGATTTGGTGAGGAAGGGATTCCAAGTGCCAAACACGTAATTAGTGTTCAATAAACGGCCGCTGTTATAATTATTTATTATTAACTCAACACGGGTCACGGTCTCGCTTTAGCCAGGAGGACTTCCCAGTCCTCCTCTTCCCCAGTTTCCTACAGGGATGGATGTCTCTGGTATAGAATGCCTTACAATGTCACTTACCCAGAGCGTGCCCCAACTACAGCATACTCCTACTATTTTGTGTGCTGTGTTCCCACACCCCAGTTCCCAAGACAGAGTCAGATTCCCTGTGGAGAGAAAGGAGGGGTCAAGAAAACACTGAGAAATGAAGTTGAGAAGGTGGGGAGGCATGCATGGCTCAAGCATGAATTGTGTGGCTCTCTTGGGGTGCCAGAAACTGAGAGGTCCTGGTGAGTAACCCGGGATGTCTCTGACACTCCCTGAACTGCCTTTTGACTTTTCCTAGAACTCAGAGAAGAAAACACAGCTCCTCCCTCCTCTTCCCCTGACCACCCTTAGCATGACTTCTGACTTGGCTAGCTACTCAGCCAGTCTGTCAGCAGGTCTAATAATGTTCTCTGCATCACCCATGGAATCTTTCTCCACTCTTTCCACCACCAGCAAGTGACCTTGAGTCATACACACACACACACACACACACACACACACACACACCCCTCACCTATCTCTAAAGCTGACTATACTAGTTTATAAAACTAGACATTTTAACTAACACTGAAACCCTGCTTTCCTCTTCTTGTATTCTCCTCTGCTCTCTTACCTGTCCTGAGCCTCATTTCTCAGTTACCCAAACAACTTATGGTACTGACCATCAATCCTCCTTTTTAAAAAAATCTATTAAAAAAAAACAAAAAACAAAAAAAACCCTTCTAGCCAAGCACGGCGGTCCACGCCTGTAACCACAGCATGTGGTGAGTAGAGGCAGAAGGGCTAAGCGTTCAAATCAGTCTTAGCTAGATAGCCCAGTTCCAGGCCAACCTGGGATACATGAGATGCTGTCTCCAAGAAATAGAAAAAGAAAAGTCATAAATGTTCTTTAGGCTTCATGAAGGATTTCATAACTACTTTTTATTCCTAGAGTATAATTTCAGTATTTGGCAAATAGCTGTTAAAATCTGATGGATGGACAGATGGAAGAGAGTGGGGATTACTCCTGTGTCTCTTGGGGAGTTATACAATGCAGAGGGCCAGTTTGTTTGTTGGTTATCTTTTTTTTTAATCATCCTGATAGCAGCCCATTCATTCATGTCTATTTGGATGTCTATTAGGAAACAAATCTGAGAATTTGGCAGCTGTCCTGATTCATCCACTGCTAATCTACTGTCAACCTGTAGGCTCATTCTTTTTCTTTTCTTTTCTTTTTTTTTTTTTTTTTTTTTTTGGTTTTTTGTTTTTGTTTTTTGGTTTTTGGTTTTTCGAGACAGGGTTTCTCTGTATAGTTCTGGCTGTCCTGGAACTCACTCTGCACACCAGGCTAGCCTTGAACTCAGAAATCTGCCTGCCTCTGCCTCCCAAGTGCTTAGACTAAAGGCATGTGCCACCACCGCCTGGCTCTGTAGGCTCATTCTAATCTGAGGAAAACTGCCCTTTGTCAAGGGCTGCTGTAGGCAAGACACCTGGCAGGGAGCTCCAGGTCCCCTCCAGGAGAAGAGAAAAGAGAGGACTTAGCCTGTCTTAACAGTGACTCTCTCCCTTGTTACTGAGAACTCCCTGCCTGTCTTACTCTTCATTCACTAACCTGCCACCCATTCTGGGAGGGAGGTGGTGCTGTTGTCAACTGCTTTGGTTTGTTTTCTTGAGACAGGGTCTCACTCTGTGACCCTGACTGTCCTGAAACTACTATATCACAGGCGTGGACCACCATGACCTCTACACCTCAGAGGGCTAGAGGACTTCACCAGGTTAACAGGTAGCAATGGCCATAATAGACAGTCATAGATAGGTAAGGAATTCAACCCAGTTCTACCATCTGAGTACTTGACCCCCATTTCCCAGATCAGAGCCACATTAGCCACCTCAGAAACCAAAGAAACCAAAGAAACGATTTTGGACTGCTTCTAAGGTCCCACTATCCCACCTCACCCCATCCCCCCTTTTTTTAAAGAGTTAGGACATTTTCAACCCAACAACAGGGATTTTCAACTGAACAAACGGAGGGGAATGGGAGTGGTCCAGAAGATTCGTGATCTTTATAGTTTCCTCCTCCAGCCAGCTAATCCTATTCCTACTGTGCATCCTGTTAGCTCTCAGGGCAGCCATAACGTCCTCAGTGGATCTTGGGGTCATTGTTCTCTGTAACTGACGGCACCATATATCAATTGTAGGAGTTTTTGGTTCTTTCTTAAGATCCTGTTCAGGATAGTTTAGCACTGATGGCACTATATATCAATTGCAGGAGTTTTGGTTCTTTTTTTTTTTTTGGTTTTTCGAGACAGGGTTTCTCTGTGTAGCCCTGGCTGTCCTGGAACTCACTCTGTAGACCAGGCTGGCCTCGAACTCAGAAATCTGTCTGCCTCTGCCTCCCAAGTGCTGGGATTAAAGTGGTTCTTTCTTAAGATCCTGTTCAGGATAGTTTAGGCTACAGAGTTGTGATTCTGGAGACATGTACAAGCAAAGACTTGGACTCACCATCCATCCAAGCAGAAGCTTTTCCCCTTTTCTTTCTTTCTTTTTTTTTGTTTTTGTTTTTGTTTTTGGAGACAGGATTTCTCTGTATAGCCCTGGCTGTCCTGGAACTCATTCTGTAGACCAGGCTGGCCTCGAACTCAGAAATCTGCCTGCCTCTGCCTCCCAAGAGCTAGAATTAAAGGCGTGCGCCACCACTGACTGGCAGCTTCTCCCCTTTCAAGTCACCCACAATCCTTCCAAGAGAACTGTTGGCTCTCCCATTTCCTCTCAGATCAGTTTGAAGCCCATCACAAACTTCAGAGAGACTCCATAGCTTTAATTTCAAACAATATCACAACTTTGACCTCTCGTTTATCTTCTCACCAGGCTTGGATCTCAGGGACTTTGCCCATTTCCAAAATACCAGACACATCCTCCAAGAACAAAAATCTGCTTTTCCTGAGGTTAATCAGGACCTTCTGACAGCCTTGAGCCACTACACAAGGAGACTCTGAAGAATGATTGGACATGGCTGGTATGTGACTCCTCACAGCCCAGCAGGCATTTGCATGTGTACGTTGTGAGCTTTATTTTTTTTTTAATTACTTTATAGTTATGACTGCCACTGAGAACACAGTCTTGGAAGTGGTGATAAGAGACATGGGATCCTGGCTCAGCCACAGATCAGCAAAGCTCGGCTGAGAGGGAAGTCTGAAGAATAGTACGCATAGTTTATAGTGTAGAGCCAAACTGAGTAGAGCTGCCTATGCGCTTGCCCATGGATCTCCTTAGCCCTCATTTGCCATGGGAGCTAGGCCCAGCACTGAAGCAGGAAGAGGTGAGCTGGTGACATCAACAGAACGTGTCAGAGCTGTGGTGAGGCATCAGGCACTTCAGGTATCTGTCCCACTCCACAAACATCCTACCCAAGCCTAGCACTGCTAGGATCTCTTACCTGGTTCCTGATGCCTGGTTCTCCTCAGGAGAGTCTGTACAACTCCTCTGTGGATACTAGGCTCTTCATCTTAGTCGATCCAGGTAGGCCTCTGAGGAGAAACAGAAAAAAAAGAGGGGGGGGGGGGAGGGGAGGAGTAAGAAGAGGCGGAGGCGGGATATGAGTGGGAGTCGGGAGGGGAAGAGAAAAAAAGGAAAATCTCCCAGATGTTGACAACCCTTCACTCTTGCATCCCTCAGCTGAGGCCTGTTATCACTGAAGGGCCATGTCAGAAGGGGGAAGCAAGGACAGCTCGGGCAGCGAGTGCCCTGTGTGCTACGAGAAGTTCCGGGATCTGGAGGGCGCCAGCCGGACGCTGAGCTGTGGCCATGTGTTCTGCCATGACTGCTTGGTCAAGTACCTGCTCTCTACCCGGGTGGATGGACAAGTGCAGAGGACTATCGTCTGCCCCATCTGCCGCTATGTCACCTTCCTCAGCAAGAAGAGCTCCCGCTGGCCCTCCATGCTGGACAAGAGCTCGCAGACTCTGGCTGTGCCTGTGGGCCTGCCCTCCACGCCCTCACCAGACCGCGGAGGCCACACAAACCCCCTGGTTATTTCCCACCAGGTCTGGAGACAATCACCAAGCCAGGGAGCTCAGCTTCCCTTGGACCTGCTGCCCAGCCTGCCCAGAGAGTCACAGATTTTCATCATCAGTCGCCACGGGATGCCGCTGGGGGAACAGGACAGCGTGCTGCCCCGACGCAGCCTGGCAGAGATATCTGAGGCATCCCCGGCTCCCAGCGCCACCCGCTCTTTCTGCTGCCGCTCTCGGGCGCTCCTGCTCATCACCCTCATTGCCGTGGTGGCTGTGGTAGCTGCCATCCTGCCCTGGGTGCTGCTGGTGAGGAAGCAGGCCTGAGTGGCGGCATGCAGAGGGACAGGGGAGCAAGGCCCAGTATCTAAACTCTGCTCCAAGGCCACGGCTTGGGAGAGGGCAGAAGGTCCTAGCGTAGACCTGGTACAATCAAGCTGCAGAGGGGGAGGTCCTGCACTCAGAGAGGACGCGGATGGGGCCAGATTGGGACGTTAAAGGCTTTGTCTCCACCTTTTCATCCCTTGTCAATCAGTGAGGGCTTTGGCATGAGGAGAGGCCAGGGACAGAGATACTCTGGGGCTAGCACTGAATGACCAACACCTCATTTGTGGCCACATAAGTATCCCCAACAAACACCCCTTCTCTAGGCTGGAATTTAGCAAGCTAGAAGTTGGGTGGCCACTGCTCTCCTACAGGGTCATAAACCTTAACCAACCAGAAGCCAGGTAGACCTCCTAGGCACAAGGAAGTTTTGCTAGCCTGTGTCCTGCCAGGCTTGTTCCAGGTCAGAATTCCCGCCCACAGAGGATCCTCTACAGTGACCCCAGGAAGAAACAGAAGTTGATAGAGGGTCCTAGATCCAGTTCTCCAGCATCTTAGCCTCATACATGAGCCTCAGGCAGCCCACGGTTAAGTGTTCCTATCTCTAGCCCATCATCTTGAAAGAGGAAGATGATGATCTCAGAAGCTTTAGCCCAGGATGGGGGGAGCAGGGGGCAAGAGAGAAAGGGTTTCATGGGTAGTGGAGACAACAAAAAACACTCATGAAAAAGTTGGCTGTTGACAGAATAGCCACAGCTTCAGAGGTCTCTGTAAACTGCCAGGCCCAAGGAGCAGATCTGATTTCCAGTCTTAGGGTTCTCAAGGGTGAAACAGAAGACAAGGGGTGGAGGGGAAGCCCTCCAGGTGAGACCTGAGTCAGCTGAGAACTATGCGAGCAAATTAACCCCTGGGGGCTCCCACCTTCCTCCCTACCAAGTCCACCTCCTCATGATCCAACCATTCATTAGAAGTCACACCAGCTGGGCCAGTTTCCCAGGTGGATTCTCGAGGGCTGAGCCGGGTGAGGAAGGGTGGGGAAGAAAGCAGATGAGCTTGTCGGCTCTCTCAACAGATGCGGATAGCCAGGAGTGGTTGGGTACCTCACTGACGACGCCTATAAGGAAAGCCTCAGAGTGGGTCTCTCTTGAGGAAGTCCTCAAGGGAGCTAATCCCTTGTCACTGAAAACAACAGGGACTTCCAGCTACTGTCACAAATAGGATGGGTTTGGCCTCCAGGGTGTGCCAGTCGCTGAGTCCATCCACCACTTCTACACAGAAGTTCACTATCTGTTCTGGAAGGAAATAACGCTGTGCCTCTTGGCTACTTCTCGGATGTCTGCCATGGTTGACATCTGGGGACCATCGGAGAAGAGCCCCAACCCAACAAGGGATGTTTGTGACAAAGTGCCTGTTGCTTTCAGGTGCTCACCAGTAGATTTATACTTCTTTCTTCTTTTAAGACTAGAGAACACAGGTGCTGTGCTGATGTGGAGGAAACAGGTAGATCGGGGTGGGTGGGTAGGTGGGTGTGATAGTTATTATAGAAACAAAGGGAACTTTGCAGACTTTCGAGTCTGTGCCCACCTCGGCCAGGCTGTGCTAATCAGTGCCAGGAGATTCTAGGGGACTGATTCCAAGCCTTCGGGATCCTGCTGTGTTTGCCAAGGCTCTTCCCAAATACTTGTGATGCTCTCAGGTTGTTCAGCCGCAACTTGTAGAGGCTATTTCTTTCACTTTCAAATAAAGGTGGACAGCCATTTTTAAAATAAAAGTATATATTTTCTCAGAGTCCAGAGACTTTTGCAATGTGTGTAGACTCTTAAAGTGATTCTCTAGACTGAGTATACAGATCCCAAAGTCCCTAAGACCCTGAGACTCATCTGTAAAAGAAATATAAATCACAACCACGGGCATCTCGTACCTGTTAGTTTATTGAATCCCGTTCTGCCGGTGAGGCCCGGGAGGCAACTGAACTGTTAGAGGAAATGCATATTTGTTTTTTTGATTTTGTTGTTGTTTAGTTGGTTGATTGGTTTGATTTTGGTTTGGTTTTTGTTGTTGTTGTTGTTGTTGTTGTTTTTGTTTTTTGTTTTTTTTTTGAGACAGGATATCTCCATATAGCCTGGCTGTGCTGGAACTCACCAGGCTGGCCTCCCCCTCCCAAGTGCTGGGATTAAAAATGGGTGCCCCCTCCGCCTGGCTAGAAATGCATATTTGTAAAAGCTGTCCAATGAAGCTGGTTGCATTATCTCTCGAAGTTTCCACTTTGGCCCAGCAATCTGTGCTCTAGAAACGTGTCTCCTTGGTACAGCTGTCTAGGTGGCTGTCTAGGTGTGACATACACACAATACTATAGAATTGTGGTCCTATTTGTAATAGCAAAGGATAAGAAAACCCCTAAGTGGTAAGCAACAAACAACTAGTTATTAACCTTGAGATCCAGGGCCTGCGGTCCCAAATCGGACTAGTGGACGGAGCAACCAGTGGAAATGAGCCAGACACAGACCACTGGCCTCTGGACACTATGATTTCTGTGGAAAGAGAAATAAATATTTTCCTATTTGCTTATATGTGCATTACCTGGGGGAAATAGACAAAAACAGTAACAACAGCCAGACAGTGGTGGCGCATGCCTTTGATCCCAGCACTTGGAAGGCAGAGGCAGGCAGATTTCTGGGTTCGAGGCCAACCTGGTCTACACAGTGAGTTCCAGGACAGCCAGGGCGACACAGAGAAACCCTGTCTCAAAAAAACAAAAACAAAAACAAAAACAAAACAAAACAAAACAAAAAACTAGAGGGCTGGGAGGATAGCTCAGTGGTAGAGAAAGTGCATAGCAGGACACAGACCCTGGGTTTACACCTAACAGACACTGGTGAGATAAGTAGACCACAACTAGACTACTGGCAACTTGTATCACTATGTATTAAAAAAAAATAATGAAAAAAAAAAAAAAAAAAGATTTAGAGAAAAGATAAGTTTTAGTGTAATACTCTTCTTGCCCAGATGGGAATCCACCCTGAGAATACTTGAGGCTGGAGGGATGGAGCTTAATGTTTATCCTTGTTAGGGTTTCTATTCGTTCAATGAAACACCATGACCAAAAAGCAAGTGGAGGAGAAAGGGTTTATTCAGCTTCCACTTCCACCTTGTTGTTCAGTATCAAAGGAAGTCAGGACAGGAACTCAAGCAGGGCAGGAACCTGGAGGCAGGAGCTGATGCAGAGGCCGTGGAGGGGCACTGCTTACTGGCTTGCTTCCCAGGGCTTGCTCAACCTGTTGTTTTTTTTTATAGAACCCAGGACCACCAGCCCTGGGATGATACCACCTATAATGGGCTGGGCCCTCCCTGCATTAATCACCAATTAAGAAAGGTATTTTCTCAATGAAGTCTCCCTCCTTTCGGATAACTCTAGGTTGTGTATGGAATTGACATAAGACTAGCCAGCATACTGTTCACCAGAATACATGGGTTGGATTCCCAGCACCCACAAGGTGGCTCACAACCATCTCTAACGCCAGTTCCAGAAGGTGTGATGCCCTCTTCTGGCCTCTAGGGGCACTAGGCATGCAATGCGATCTACACTGAATACATTCAGGCAAAACATTCATACACATAAAATAATGAATTTTTAAAAATATTTATTTAGTGTAAGTGAGTACACTGTAGCTGTCTTCAGACACACCAGAAGGGGGTGTCGGACCCCATTACAGATGGTTGTGAGCCATCATGTAGTTACTAGGAATTGAACACAGGACCTCTAAAAGAACAGTCAGTGCTCTTAACCACTGAGCCATCTCTCCAGCCCAAATAATGAAATTTTAAAATGGACCTAGAGACGACACAATGGTTAAGAGCACTGACTCCTCTACTAGAAAACCCAGGTTCAACTTCCAGCACCCACAAGGCGACACACAACTATCTGGAACTCCAGTCCCAGGGCTTCTGACACACTCTTCGGGTCTTCACAGGCACCAGGAATGTACATGTTACATAGATATATATGTTTACAGGTAAAACACCTATACCATAGATAACTTTTAAAATTACGAATAAACTTTAAAAGAACGTTTGAGAACTGCCAAAGCACTGGTTCTGTGTTTCAAGGGTGTCAGCCACTGGCTCTGTAAGGCTGGTTTGTCCCGTTTACAGACATGCCATCCTATGGATAAGAGGCACCAAGAAGCACAAAATGATGTCTCATCTTGTCCGTGTTCCTAAATTCTTGTGGATTTCCTTGGGTCCCCTTGTTCAATGTGTGTGCTTTGATTCCTTTTTCTCTGACTTCCCTTTATTTTCCTAAAATTGTATCATTTAAGAAAGGTGGTTGCTTAAAGCATAGGGAAATTGGTTTTTTGTTGTTGTTTTGGTTTGGTTTTGGTTTTGGTTTTGTGTTTTTTGGTTTCTCAAGACAGGGTTTCTCTGTGTAGCCCTGGCTGTCCTGGAACTCACTCCGTAGACCAGGCTGGCCTTGAACTCAGAAATTGGCCTGCCTCTGCCTCCTAAATGCTAGGATTAAAGGTGTGTGCCATCACTGCCCGGCAGGGAAATAAATTTTGACACAGACAGATGGACAGGCAGATGGATAGATGGATACCAGCAATATAAACAGAAGGACGAACGCGTGATGCCAGACACGATGGCCCATGCCTGGAATCCCAGCATGCAGTAAGCAAAGGTAGGAAGCTCTCGAGTTCATCGTGGCCTGGGCTGCAGAGGGCGACCTTCCCAAACAACAGCAAACCCGCAGCTTTTCTCTTCCTTCTTTCGGAGGCAGAGGCGGAGGCGTGTACACACACAGGCCTCTCCCACCGTGGCGGGAGCCTGTAACCTCCATATGCCCCAGTCTAGGCTCACCAGGCAAGCTTAGGGAGCTTCGTATCAGCCAGATTCTGGAACTAACTTCCCTGGCTTGAACTTCCAGAAACAGTGAAAAGCTGATCTACAGAGACATCCTCACATTCCTCTGCCACTCAGGTGAACACAATGTTGCTGTGTTTCCTACACACACCACATCCCATCTTCCTGGGTATATTCCATTATGTTTCTTTGTTGCCTCGTGTCTCCTCTTTCTGGGCAAAGTGCTCCCTCAGGGGAGGAACTTACAGAACTGGGCACAGAACTTAGTAGAGAGCCCTACATAAGATAAGCACTACATAAAAAGTAAAATAGAATAAATAAAATTTGTGTAATGCACACCTAAACATATATAGTTCAATTTAGATGTGAAATTGGGGGGGGGGGATCCCTGCTTTGATGCATCTCAGCTTTACTAAGACCTGCTTCGAATGATCCGATAGGATCAATTTAAAGGGTCCTTTTCAGCCAGGTGGTGGTGGTGCACACCTTTAATCCCAGCTCTTGGGAAGCAGAGGCAGGCAGATCTCTTTGGGCCAGCCTGGTATATAGAGTGAGTTCCAGGACAGACAGCTACGCAGAGAAATCCTGTCTTGGAAAACTAAAATAAATAAAGGATCTTTTTCAGTCAGGTTAGAAGGCAGAGAAGAAGGACATGAGCCAGACACCCAACAGACACTGGGGAGATAAGCAGACTATAACTAGACTGCTGTCAATTTGTATCACTGTAATTGTTTAACATTCTTATCACTGTATGAAGCGGCTGTGCTGTCCAAACCCTGACCTAAAGATTTCGTTCTGATGATTCAGAATCCACAGACTGGGGGACCAAGAAGGTGCTAGCCAGGGCAGAGTGTCCCCAGAGAATGAGGTGAGTCCTGGAAGATGAGAGATTGTTAAGGAAACTAAAAAAGGCTTTTCCTCAAAGCAAGCTGGTGAGTCCGAAAGGAGGAAGGAAAGCGAGGAGGGCAGGAGCTGTGGGCAGTTCACAGCTATAGCCCTGTGACCTCTGGGCTTCTCTCTAAATGGCGAGGAACCTAGTTCCTGGAAAATGTCGTTTGCCTTCCCTCAAGCTATCCCACTGCCTCATGGAGCTTTTTTTTTTTTTTTAAATTTTTTGGTTGGGGTCCACAACAGGAAGAACTGTTTTGTTTTGTTAGATTTATTTATTGTTATATGTAAGTACACTGTAGCTATCTTCAGACACACTAGAAGAGGACATCAGATCTCATTACAGATGGTTGTGAGCCACCATGTGGTTGCTGGGATTTGAACTCAGGATCTTTGGAAGAGCAATCAGTGCTCTTAACCCCTGAGCCATCTCTCCAACCACCACTACCCCCTTTTTTTTTGTTTGTTTGTTTTGTTTTGTTTTCTGAGACAGAGTTTCTTTGTGTAGCCCTGGCTGACCTGGTACTCACTCTGTAGACCAGGCTGATCTTGAACTCAGAAATCCACCTGCCTCTGCCTCCCAAGTGCTGGGATTAAAGGTGTGCGCCACCACTGCCCGGCTCATGGAGCTCATTTTAACATTCTTCAAAACTCACTCAAGGGTGACCTCACTGCACAAATATCCCTGATCCCAAAGCTAAAGAAGGTTAGTTCGAGCTTCCAGTGATCTGAAACTTGCTGCTTCCCATGCCTAGCCTCCCCTCTTGGGCCATGACTTCCTGCAAGCATAAATCTGGAATTCTTTTGTCACTCCAGTGTTCTAGGCTAGCCCATGAAGGATGCACCACAAGCATTTCTTGAATAGAATTGCTGCAGGTTTTATTCAATTTTCCTTTTTCTTTACTTTTCTTTTTTTGTTTTTTTTCGAGACAGGGTTTCTCTGTGTAGCCCTGGCTGTCCTGGAACTCACTCTGTAGACCAGGCTGATCTCGAACTCAGAAATCCGCCTGCCTCTGCCTCCCAAGTGCTGGGATTAAAGGTGTGCGTCACCACTGCCCGGCTCCTTTTTCTCTTTCTCCCTCTCTCTCTTTCTTTCTTTTTTTGTTTTTGTTCTTGTTCTTGTTTTTCAAGACAGGGTTTCTCTGTGTAGCCCCATGATTGTCCTGAAACTCAATTCCGTAGACCAGACTGGCCTCAAATTCAGAGACCCACCTTCTTCTGCTTCTCCCAAATGCTGGAGTTAAAGGTGTGCACCGGCACCCCAGCCCAGCTTTCAATTTTTCAATGACATATAAAATTGGGGCTCTTTCTTTTGTAAACATTTGACAGCACACTATTTTAAAATCATGACTACAGACGACTCTATTTTGAACCCTCAAAGGTGTGGTTTCTCGGCCTTCAACTTGACAGTTCCTACAAACAGAGCCATATCGTTTCCAGGGGGCCTGGAGAGCCAGCCTCATGAGTTCTAGACTTCGCTAGAAGTCACAGGTCCTGTGTCCCCTTGCACTTCCCCGTCACGGCTCCATGGCTCGGTTATCCACTCTGAAAACTGAGGACAGCACACCTGCATCAGCCTAAAGACGTTTGCAATGTAAAAGAGCATAGGAGAGTGTGTTGTGCCTAGTATTCAGTAAGCTCCCTGTGCCTTAAGAAGTACGTGGATGGGGCTGGCGAGATGGCTCAGTGGTTAAGAGCACAGACTGCTCTTCCGAAGGGTCCTGAATTCGGATCCCAGCAACCACATGGTGGCTCACAGCCATCCATAATGAGATCTGACGCCCTCTTCTGGTGTGTCTGAAGACAGCTACAGTGAATTACGCTGGAGCGAGTAGGGACGGAGTGAGCGGGGCTGGCAGAGGTCCTGAGTTCAACAGCAGCCACACACATGATGGCTCACAGCCATCTGTACAGCTACAGTGTACTCATACATATAAAATAAATAAAATAAATCTTTAAAAAAAAAAAAAAAGAGTACGTGTCTGGGGCAAGATGGCTCAGTGGTTAAGAGCACCGACTGCTCTTCCAGAGATCCTGAGTTTAAATCCCAGCAACCACACGGTGGCTATCAACCACCCGAAATAAGATCTGAGGCCCTTTTCAGATTTCTGTCTGAAGACAGCTACAGTGTACTTATTAAAAAAAAAAAAAAAAAAGTACATGTCTCCTGTTAGCATGACCTATATTATTCATCCGACAGAAACCGATGCCTCAGAACCCATTTGCAGGAAAGCAGACCCTCTTGTCCTGCCTCGGTCAGATCCGAAACCAAGAACTGGCGGATGGGGTTTGCAGTTGTAGTTTTCAAGGGTACACCTGTCCTCCCGTGTCTGTTTGTTTAAGCGTGATCTGACTGAGCATCTTGTTAGATCAGAGAGTCAAGATCTATTTCCGACTGTCCAGGTGAGGGATGATCTCAATTTCAGAGAACGACCCAGAGTAGTCAGAACCTACCCAGATGTGGGGGCGGCGGCTGGGGATAAGTGTAAGGACTAATTCCTATGGGTTAAGTCACCGAGGTAACCGTCTGGCCAAGGTCCCAGAGCCACTCGGCAGCTAAAAGTAGGACTTGCGCTACGCCCGGAGCCCAGGAAGGGATGGGCGAGGTCCCCCAGGTCCTCTCACTCCTTCATCCTGCCGGCCTACGGTACCTAAGCGACACTCTCGGGATGACGTCAGAACCCCTCGCAGTTCCCCTCCAGGCCGCTAGATGTCGATAAAGCCCCGTCCCCAAGTTTGTTCTTCTCTCTCAACCTCTTCTCCCCTTTCGTTCCAAGACTCTCGCGAGATCTCGCGGCAACTTACAGAACCGGAAGCGCGTGCAGATCTCTTTCCTTTTGCGGCCATCGGGGCATCGCAGCCGGTGAGTTTTCGGCGGGTTGTTGGGGGCAATCCGCAGCCATCCGCGGCGAGGCAATGAGGTTTTCTGCCCCGAGGCCCCGAGATAGTCTTGCTGGCCGGGCGTCAGCCAGGGAGCCGTGCTGGGATGGGCTCGAACCGTCTCTTTCCTAGCCAGGTACCGCGGGGCTGGAGAGGTGTAGGGGACAGACCCGAAGGCCGGCGGGGGCCTACGGAGATGTAGTTAAGTAATAGCCTCGAATCATCTGTGCTGCTAGCCCTCTCGCCAGTTGGAAGGGTTTGGGGATCCGCCCTTGTTTCCGTGCTCAAGTGGGGAGCAAAATGCGGAGCACCGGAGTCTGTAAATGAGAAGGTAAAGGCGAACGCTGTATAGGACCCTCACGGGATACTTAAGTTGAAAGTCAAGTTTAAAAGTAAGACAACTGTTACTAATGGCAGTCTCCACCATGAGGTCTCGCGGAGTAACTGAGCATGACAGCTTCCAGTGAACGTCGGGTGCTTTTGAAGTGGAATTGATGCTGTTTGGGGAACTGGTTGAGACTTGAGCGTTAAGAAGGTCTTTTGTTGTTTTTAGCCAAAATGAAGTTCAATCCCTTCGTGACTTCTGACCGAAGCAAGAACCGCAAACGGCATTTCAATGCACCTTCTCACATTCGGAGGAAGATCATGTCTTCCCCTCTTTCCAAAGAGCTGAGACAGAAGTATAATGTTCGGTCTATGCCCATTCGAAAGGATGATGAAGTTCAGGTATGTTACCTTGCTTGTGTGAGTCGAGCCTGAATAGAACGATTACTACAGGCCTGTTTACTGGTCGGTCCTTCACCAAATCCAAGGCCACAAGATTTCCCAGATAAATCAGACCTGCATTGTTGTTTGAAAACAGTGTACTTTTTAGTCCTGCCTCAACTGTTTGTTAATGTCTTTGGGGGTTCTACTTTATTGGGGGGGAGATTAGCTGTGGCTGTAATTTATAACTAGTGACTGGTAAGTTCTAGAAGTCCTTAAAAGAACACAGGGATGTAGGTAGCCCTTGGCTGTCCTGGAACTAGTTCTGTAGAGTAGGGTGACGTCGGAACTTAGAGATAAGACACACTGCTAGGATAAAAGGTGTGCCCCGCTTAAATGGCACTGCTTAACACTTTTTAACATTTCCCTGGTAAGATCTGTGGGTTGAAAACAGCTATAGGATAGGAACAGTCTTGTTATTTAAAAAGCCTGACTGGTGGCTTTACCTTTTAACAACCTTTTCTTTGCTATAGGTGAATGGCCTGGTTTCTTTTCGTTCTAAAGACTGAAAGGTTCAGGGTTGGAGATTTAGCTAACTGCTTATAGTGCTTACCTTATTATGTACAGGTCCTAGATTTGGGTCCTAGTAACCCCATCTCCACCCCAAAAAGGGAAAGTGTGGGTCTGTTGGAAGTACATGGTGTATAAATGGTTCGGAAGTTTTGCTTTTCTGTGTTATACTCTTGTCCTTGTTCATGGTTCTTTAACTTGTACTCAGGTTGTTCGAGGACATTACAAAGGCCAGCAGATTGGCAAGGTGGTCCAAGTGTACAGGAAAAAATATGTCATCTACATTGAGCGAGTCCAGCGAGAGAAGGCTAATGGCACAACTGTCCATGTGGGCATCCACCCCAGCAAGGTAGGTATTTTTGAGAGGAGGAAACCACTTGCTTTGATGGTATGACTTGCATATTTACAGGACACCCAGGTATGGCCCCCATAACGATGTGTTTAAATTTGGGGGTTAGCCAATCTTTTGAAATCCAGTGTCTTGAACATCACTGCGAGCTTTTCCTCGAACACTTTGCTTAATTAATGATTAATATTCTGAAGTTGGAGAAAAAGGATAGCTGTGAGATGAGCAGAGCTTCAGCCCTTGTTTTTTTGTTTTTTTTTTTGTTGTTGTTTTGTTTTGTTTTGTTTTTTGTTTTTTTGTGGGTTCAGTATATAGTGATGAGTGAGGCCGTTTATGAAGTGGGCTTGGGGTGTTGGCAGTTAAAAGAGACCCAGAGCTGAGGTTGTAATCCCATAAACTGGTTATATAAGCCAAAGTAGAACATCTCATGAGACATATCTGTCCTAGACTTTTCATGACAGTGATCCCATGTTTGTGATTGGATTTTTTAATGTGTAAGTAATGTGCACAGCAACCACTTGCAGGACTTTTCAGGCTTGCATTAGTGCTAAAAATGTAATTTTTTTTCTTCTTTTTGATTTTTCGAGACAGGGTTTCTCTGTATAGCCCTGGCTGTCCTGGAGCTCACTCTGTAAACCAGGCTGGCCTTGAACTCAGAAATCCGCCTTCCTCTGCATCCCAAGTGCTAGGATTAAAGGCGTTCGCCACCACTGCCCGGTAGTAATTTTCAAGCTACAGAAAAGCCTAAAGACTGACATGGCAGTATTAAAATTGTGCCATGATTTCTTTCCCTTCCCCGCCAAATAGTACATGTCAGGTTTGCTTCTCTGTGTGTGTGGTGTCCATGGAGATCAAAGACATGTGAGTCTGTTGGCCTTCTCCAGCCCAGCACGTGACCTTAGTGAGCTCTGAGATTTTGATTTTCTGGTATTCAGAGGTCTGCCTGTCTCTGCCTCCTGAATACTGGGATTAAAGGCCTGTGTCACAACACGCACCCCAAGGTGTCTTTATTTTATGTGTGTGAGCACACTGTCCCTCTCCACGT